>CAUYPK010001052.1:0-115879 GCA_963574355.1 Loris lydekkerianus
AATTTAAACCATTCACATTAATTGAGAATATTGATAAGCCTTTTGAGAGTCCAGTGGACATTTTTAATACTTTTGCAACTGTGGAAGTTGGAATTTGATCAAAATTTTCTGGGTGGGTTTACTTTTGTGGTGTAGGTTTACACTTATCTTTATGGAGGATAGGTCTGAGAATATCCTGGAGGGCTGGTTTAATTGTGGCAAATTTCTTCAACATGTGAACGTCATTAAAGTATTTAATTTCTCCAACATAATTGAAAGTCAGTTTAGCTGGGTACAGGATCCTGGGTTGAAAGTTATTTTGTTGTAGGAGATTAAAAGTCGATGACCATCCTCTTCTAGCTTGAAAGGTTTCAGCAGAGCAATCTGCAATTATTCTACTATTCTTCCCCTTGTAGGTGATGGTTTTCTTTCATCTGGCAGCTTTCAGAATTTTCTCCTTCATATTAACTTTAGTGAAATTGATTATGATGTGTCTGGGAGATGTCTTATTTGGGTTGAGTCCTGCTGGAGTTCTGAAACTGTCTGCTATCTGAATTTTGGAATCTCTTGGCATGTCTGGAAAGTTCTCCTTCATAATCTCATGGAGAAGAGACTATGCGCCTTGTAAAGCATTTCATTGTTTTTGGGGATCTCTTTAAGACAAATACTGGTTTTCTTTGAATTATCCCAGAGCTCTCTGAGAGAGTGGTCTGGTTTTGCCCTTCATTTCTCTTCCTGTTTGAGAGTTTGGGAGCATTTGAAAGCTTTGTCTTCAATGTCAGAAACCCTTTCTTCGGCTTGTTCCATTCTGTTACTGAGGGATTCTATTGTGTTTCTCAGATCTTTGAGGGATGCTACTTCTTGTCTCAATGTGTCAAAATCTTTGCTCATTTGGCCTTTGAATTCATTGAATTCTTGAGACATCTTTTGGGTTACTGCTTGGAATTCTAATTCAATCTTATTTGCTATCCAGATTCTGAATTTGATTTCTGATATCTTAGCTATTTGTGCATGGTATCTTGTGCTGTGTCTGCCCCATTGATCCTTGGGGGAGTTGATCTACTCTGATTATTCATATTGCCAGAGATTTTCCCTTGGTTTCCACTCATGTTTATTTTTCGCCACTGCCTCTGGCCATCCTCAGAGTTGGGGAGATGTCTCTCCAAGATTAGACCCCAGAAGTATCTATTGTTGCTGGATCTTTGTAGGGGGTGACCCTGTGTAGCTCCTCTGGAGCTGCCCCAGCCAGGGAGTTCTTATTGTGGGAGCCGCTGGGGAGTGTGACACACCCAGATCCAGCAACAAGGCCGGGGGTGGTGCACACAGTTCTGAGAGTTCCTGGCACCCAGAGACTTTGGCACAGAGGGTCCAATGCTCCATCAGTCTCTGGCAAGGAGAAGGGCTCCATGCAGAGGCAGGGAGGGCTCCAGAGGGCACCTGGCTACCAGAGTCCCTGGCCAGACGAGCAGGCCGGTGTGGAGGCAGAGAGGGTACAGGAGGGAGGACACAGGATTGCTCGAGTCCTGGAGTTCCTCATCAGGGAGTGCATAGGCCCAGCAGGCTTGTGTGAGTCACGGTGCCGTTCCTATGGAAATTCAGGCAGGCGTGGTCCCCAGTCAGGTGCAGCTCTTACCGGGGTCTGGCACTGATCATGGGTCGTAGCACAGCTCTTACAGATGTCTGGAGGGTACCAATCGCGGGTCGTGGGTCACAGTGCAGCTCTTACTGGGGTCCGGGCTGGTGCCGATTGTGAGTATAGCGCAGCTCTTATGGTGGTTTGGTGGGCGCCAATCGTGGGTCAGGCGTAGCTCTTCTGGAGGTCCGGGCGGGCCCTGATCGCGGGTCCCGGCGCGGTTCTTACAGATGTCTGGGCGGGCCAGATCGCGGGTCTCGGTGCAGGTCTTCTGGAGGTCTGGAGAGCGCAGCTCCTACAGAGGTCTGGGCGGGTGCCGGGTCCCAGCGCAGCTCTTCCCTCAATTCAGGAGAAGTCAATGGAGTGGAAATCCTCCATCTGCACTCCCACCTGATTGTAGAAAGGTGTTGAACCATCAACTTTAGTCCACCTGATGTCCATGAATGCTGTGTGGAATGCGGATTTTCATCTCTTTGGGATGTAACGAATGCCTGTACCACCACACCCCCCCCCACCTCCGTCCCACCACCGTCTAACAGCCCACCACATAGGATACTGTGGAGACTCACACCGTTACCCCAGGACTTTTTTTTTAAATTATTATTTTGATTCTTTTACTACAGTTTGTCTTCTTCCCTTAGCTGCTCTCTCCCCGTTCCCTCCATGACTTAGATGGGGTTACTATGGTAATTTCCTCTGACTCACACCTGTGCTAGGGGCTCTGTGGTTTCAGGCCCTATGTCCACATGCCTGCTGCTCCCACTCACCCAGGGGCTCTTACAGAGGTCCAGGTGCCAATTGCAGCCCAAAGCGCAGCTCTTCCGCAAGTGCCATTTAAAATAGCTCTTCACCATTCCCTACTGCCAGATTCCTCAACCTCTTCCTTATCTGCTTTGGTTTCGCTGATGTCTACAGCATTCACATCAGTAAACGTCAAGAAGATTGGGTGGTTCCCTGCACTCTGAAATGCAGCATCACTAACATTCAGTCAGATACAATATTCTGGAACTGTTTATCCCCCCAGTTTGTTTTCCCTTTCCTGTCCTATCCTTATCAGCCCCCTCCGTGGTTCAGTTGCAAATAACCTTCTTCTTAGCCTGAACAGTGGTGTCTGACTCTGTCTTCTTTTCTCCTTCTTTGTACAAATGCTTTATGCACAGCCAAACACTGCGGCCCTGAGTTCTCTTTGTTTGCTGTAGATGTGTGTAACTGACAGGACAAAATCCATCCCCAGCTATAACAGGCAAGAGGCCACGCCAGCCCCTCCCTTCCCTGCTAGCCACATCTTGCCAGCATCCCTGGCTCTCTAGTACTTTCCCCAACGTCCAACTGATCTTAGAACACTACGTCCATCACACCCCTCTATCCTGACCCCTGTCCCACCACCCCCTTTACATTCATTTCTTTTCATCACCTGGATAGCCCTTCCTCATTCTGTGAGATGGACTTGGTTTTACCTCCTTCTCCAAGAAGACTCCTCCGTGACTCTACCACAAGGGCCTCCTGCAGTCAGGGATCGGAGTCTTTGCAGTCTGGGTAGACCTCACGCCTGGTTTCATCAGAGCATCCTGCATGGTGCTGGAAATGTCTGCATTCTATTCCCCTGACAGACTGAGAACTCCTTAAGGACAGTACTGGTTTTTCCTGAGTCCTTAGGGAAGGGTCTTATACAGAGTAGGCACTCAATAACAGTTTCTTCTTTATAAGTATTCCTTCATACAATCATCTCATTTGAAAACAACTGCTACAAAATTAAGAATATCAAGACAGCATTTCTCAGCATTTTTTAATTAATGCATTTATGGGGTACAGTATGCTGATTTGTGTACATTTCAAAACTAATAAGAATAGAGTATTTCTCAGCATTCTTAATAATATTAATACACGAATAAGGCCATACCACCACTGTCATAGTTATTTAACTCTGCTGTTACGGTGTGCAAATGAATGGGCTGTTTTGTAAATAAAACTTTACTACCAACACAACCCAGGAGCTGGATTTGGCCCCAGGCCATAGTTTGCAAACTCTCAATTCAGATTTAGTAGATTAGAGTATAAGAATATGATTCAGCCCCTCTCCCCAGCTTTACTGAGAAATAATTGACAAATAAAAATTACATATACATATCAATGTTTTAGGCATAACATGAAACGTTTCGGTGAGTCTGACTCTTTGAAAGAGAAATTCTTATATCTTTTTTTTACTAGTTAAAAATAAACTAGCTACTAATACTTTTAATTTTTTCAAGTTGGTTACCTACTATATTTCAGAAATACAGCTACATGTTCTTTTAGTATATTTCTAGACAGAACCATTAGTTTAAGAGATTGCTATGAAGATCAGTTGTCTCTTCCAAGAAAAGCTACTTCATAAATTCATTGAAAATGAATGAAAATTAAAGTCATATATGTCAGGAAAATAAAATTCTGGCTATGATTGACAGTCACTCTTTCTCTTTAGAAACCTAATGGATAAAAAGAAAGGTGAAAAATAAGCAAACCCCAATAATTTCATAACCTAGAAAAGTGAATACTTCACATTGATCAATTGCTACTAAATTTAGTGAAAGGATCCAGCAAGCCTCCCAGTTGTTGGTCTGGACGCTCAGCATCTTCCTCAGCCCCCCACCCCCCAGTGTTCTGTCGGGTTTCCCTTCTTAATTTACCACCAGAAACAAGGGGCCAGCGATAGCAGTGCAAAATGTTTGGTCTCGGAACGTGCTGCCCTGTTCTTTTACGTGTAGGTATCATTTAGTGTCTTTTTTTTTGTTTTCCTTTCATTTATTGTTTCCCTGGCAGACTCCAGAATTGGAGTCCTCACTTCTGACCTATTTCATGCAGCACCTGTGACAAGGCTGCTCTTTCAGGCGGCAAAGCAGCCCCGGAGGCCTTTTGTACACCGCACTAGCCGCCACTTGGTAACTCCTTACAGCAATTCCCTCACCTTCCCTTTGGTAACTCCATTTTCCCAAGAAGACACCATTGACACAATTTCTTTCTCCACCTGAAATGTTCAGAGGCATCAGCTTACCGTTCACCATCAAGGACCTTCCGATTAAAATTTGCACCACCGCCACCTTTCACAGGCAACCGGTCAGTCTCAGAATGTCTTCTTTCCGGGGAGCACAGGTTCCAAGCTGACAGGTGGAAGCCTTCACCCAACATGCATTTTTACCCTCTTTGGCCTAGACATTCAGGTCGTGTATTTTCTCCTGTCCCTAGGGCTTTTTTCCCCTTCCTAATCCCTTAACAATAACTTGTTTCATATTTTCTCCAGTATGAGCTGCGATACCTTTTCCCTTAATAGGTCAAGAGTTTGAACAAAGATCAATTTATTAAATTAATTCACTTGAGTAAAAGAGGTCAGAGAATCATCATGTCACTTATATGACTAAATATAAAACAATCTGATCTTTATTGGGGGAGACAAGACACACAGGGAAGAGTAAACAACCCCCAATCTCCTCCTTTGACAAGAGTGTCATCCCTCCTGTAGCAGTTTTTGCTTTTAAACAATTTATTCCAGCTACATTTTAGGCTAGGGAACAGGGGTGGGGGGGTGGGGGGGTGCGGGAACCCGCAAATATATGATTTAATAAAAAATTCCCACAGGCCTTAGTAGTTTCCTTTTGGATTTCTGCTTTTTAAATATTTTTCAATTTATTATTTGTATCTTTTATTACCCTTTTACTGACCTATTTAGTCAAACTAAAAGGTTACCAAATACTTAGAAAATATTTGTCTGATACTAATATTTCCTAATTGTTTTCCTGTTTTTCTTTTTTGTGAGGTCAAGCTGTATGTGACATAGTTGAGCTATTTATGATAATTGTCATTAACTTTTCAACAAAGTCATAAGACTGAAAATTTCACAATTTGTGTAAATTGAGTGGTATACTGCCTAGTTAACTGACATACAAAATATAAAATGATTTTATAAGATTCTTGAAAATAAACTCTTGAAAATTCTAGGGAAAAAATGAGAAGATGGAAGGGTGAATATTTTAATGTCTCTCAGGCAATAAGTAAAATTATGTTTGTTGATCAAGACGTAGACAAGGAAGGTTATTTATGTGGGTAAACATGTGCTACTCGGGGTGGGAGAGGGTAAATCCAAACAATTTCCCCACTTCCTTTTCATATTACTGTGAGTTTAATAGATGGAGAATATTATTCTACATGTGAAAAAATTTGCACATTTTTATACAACAGTGACAGGTGTGACTCGTTTTTATTACAAAATCATTAGGTTAAGATATGGACCCTTGGGTTGTGTTATAAGAAATATACAAATCAATTTTAAGTTGATGTCATGCTGCAATTGAAAAATGTGCAAAATAGTCTAATACAGTGTCAGAATTTTAAAACATAAAGATGTTAACATTGAACTGGGAAAAGACACATTGAGGAAAGGTTATTATAAATTTGCTATTTTACACGGAAAGATGACATCTCCATATATTTTTAAAAATAGCCACACGGTCATCTGGGAAATGCATTATTCATTTTATATAAAGTGCACCTAACTCAGGATTCTGTGGACAGCCAGCCCTCAGTCACTATGTGTGGACTGAACAGACAGAAAATGCCACATGGGTCTGTGCCATCACCCCTCTCCTCACCAACCGGAGACTTAGCCAACCATCTACCTCCTCCAAACTCAGTAGTCTGAATTCAGACCGGGTGGCATCAACAGCTCAAAATGCACTAAGCAACAAAATAACACTTCAAAGCAAAGACAAGCAAAGCCTTGGGTTTGCTTTCCAGAAGGTGTCATTCCATAGCTGAAGCTGCATTGCTCTCCTCCTGCTAATTTTCCAAATCTCTAGTCTTTCATATTATGTTTGATCAAATATAAATACATTTCTATAACAAGACTGCTTGGAACTTGCTCAAGATTGACCTGTGACCTTCATTTATGAAGAATGGATATGCGTGATTGCTCTGTCCTGACACTGAGCGTGTTCAATTACTGTTCACATGATAAAGAATGTACAAACAACACAAATGGAAATTAAAACGTTTTCACTATCTGTCTGCATCTGAGCATTCATAAATTGAAATAAGTGTGAAAGAGCCGTCCTCAATCAATTTCAGCTCGGGTCCCCAACCTGATTATGCTATGCGTATTAATATACATTTCCTTAATTAAATGTGGTTCAGCGAGAATTAATGGTATTGAAAAGAGAAAGAGAGAGGAGAGAATTGGGGCCTCTTGTTACTACCCATCATGTTGTTGCAGAAAACAAAAGAGAGATTGATGAAACGTAGCACCAGAAAAGCTGTCGTATACATTATAATAATCATCGCCTGTGCTGATTTCACAGAGAGACACGAAGAGTGTCTATTTTTCCTCTGCAGCCTCCTGCAAGGTCTGAGGATTACAGGCAGAGCAGAGGAGCTACATCAGGTTGAGAAGTCTTGTCCTGTTCTTGGTGCCCCCAGGTTTCTTCACTGCTTATTCTGACACCTCTACAGACGTTTTCAAGCCTCTTCTGATGCTCCAGTTAAGCAATCCAAGGAAGTTACTTCATAAGTCGCAGCTTTCTTCCTGACAAACATTTACAAATGTCCTCTCAGCGTGCTGTTAGGCAGAGCTCACGTGTCTCTTTCCCCTGCTGTCTCCTTTCCTTCTTTCCTTTCCAACTTGTTCCTCTGCAGAGGCTGCAGAATGTCCTCTCCAGAAGAGAAGGGCTGTCAAGACACTGTAACCGCAGGGCACGCACTGGTTCCACCCGGCTTCTTCCCCACCCCTCTGCCTGACATTGGCAGGCCCTACACTGCATGGTAATATGCTGGAAACTGCTAATTACAGTTCTCACAGGGACAGCCTCTTAGTCACTTTGCTTCAAGCCTAGAAGACAAGGATCTAAGAGCTGGGATAGTCACAGATTGACTCAGAAGGAGGGGGGAGGAGAAAAACAGATGATTTCTTTAGCTAGGTTAGACTCACTCCACAAAACGTGTTACTGCAGGTGCTGATGGGGTGGCTTGCAGACTGTACTGCTTTTGATATATACGGTAAATGGCCACTCCACAACAAAGGAGAGTCGTGAGGAGCAGGGAAGACTTGAGAAAGAGAAACTGATTGCATTTGAAAGTATTGGTGTCAGAAACTGAGCCAGACTCTCTGTGAACCCAAGAAAATGACAGATACTGGCTTCTCCTGGGCCTCAGGGTTAATTAAGTCTAGAAGTAGAGAATTAGACTCTAACAAAGCTTGAAATTTATGCCAGGAATCTGCTGGTCTTGGTTGGGTTTAAATGTGTCCTAAACAAAATAATATTTGGGAGGTGAGGGAGGAGGAGCAAGATTCCTGGTTATTCTCTGTGGGTGTCTTTTAAGAGGAATGACCTTATGTTATTTTCCTTTCCGTAGGGATGCTCCAAATTAAAACAAACAAAGAAAAAACAACATATTTTTGTGCCTTGAATAACTTAATTTGATTAATATGGTTTCACTTGCCCAGGAAGGAAGACGCCACAGATGAATTCCATCCACCTTTCCTCGGTTTCTGATAACCTGCGGATATCAATTCAGGCAAGGGACACAGCGCACACGCCGTTGGTGTCTCCCCACATCAACTCATGTCTTTCCAGTATTTTCGATTCTTCCTCTCTACCAGCTCCTTCTTACCAACATTTGGATATGTTCAAACCTCCTCAGCTTAAAACAAAAGCTGTACATGTGTCTATTCAAAATGAAAAGAGAGGGAGAGAGAGAAGTCCCCACGAGCTGGCCTCATGCAAATCCTCCCCCTTCTGCTGTCAGTAGCCTTTTCCTACTTCTCTTCACAGCCACACTTCTCTCTCTTTACAACCCCCTCACCCTGAAATGGGCCTTTTCTGTCCACAACTCCACCCAAAGCCTACTCAACAAAGTCACCACTGACCCTGTTGTTAGGTCCCGGGATAACTTGCAGCCCATTTCCTACTTTTCCTGGGCAGCATCCTGCACTGTCGGTCTCTGCCCTCTAAGCCTGGGCTTCCACCCACCACTCCCCGGCTGGCTTCACTCCTCTCCGGCCAGTGCACCGGTTTCTCCTGCGGGCTGCTTGCCCCACGTCTGCTGCTGACCATCAGCACTGTGCTCTGTCCTGCTCTGTCCTCCACTCACCACTGCACATCTCTGAATGTGCTGGTTCTTTTTTGCCTCCAATTCAGCTTTGTTACTTTGGAAGTGCCCAACATCGTTTCTCAGCAGCATCCCTGCTGTGGTCTGCCTTCCATTTCCCTGTATGCACCTTCTGCTGTTTCCAGCTTCTGCACCCAGGTACTTCCCTAAATTGTCCCTGCTGCCCTTCTCACCTGCCCTCTGGTCACTGCCCTCTGCTTTCCCCTTTCAGCTGTGAGGAATTCTCTCTCACGCTTAGACCTTTGCTTTTTGCCTGAAGTAGATTCTTCCTGTACTTTGCCATGATTATTCTTTATCATTCTTTAGAATTCTGTTTAAATGACATTTTTTCCTAAGGAAAAAAAATAATCGTCATAACTTCTCTCCTTCCTCACTCTAAACTAATATCGTGTTTCCTTCTAGGTGCTACTATGATCCCTTTAAAACTTCATGTGTTTTATTAAAAATGCCTGCTTCATTTCTATCAAGCCTTATAACAGGAGGCAAGACTCATGGTTATTGACGGACAGGGCTATGACCGGAGCTGGGAATGGCATTCACCTGAAGGAAGACACGTGTGAAATTAGCATTTGTACTTACTTATTGTCGTGGAAAATAGTTTGACAATTTTCTGTGATATCCCGTTAAGTGAAAAAAACATCAAGGCTCGGGATAGTGTGTGTACCATGTATCCAGTTATGGATAGTGTGTGTACCCTGTTCCAGTGTGTGTACCATAGGTTTGCTTTAAAACCAGGAAGGGAAGCAAGACCTCCAGAGGTCTGAGTCTGGGTATTAAACAGTGTACAGTAAACAGTGTTTATTTTAGAAAATCTGAAGAGACTCGGTGAGAACAGCGTAGTGAATGGCCCCATTTCTCCCCTGCCCCCTGCACTTTGCCTGCCTTCTTTCCAAAAGCCTGGCCTCCACGGGCAGGGGCGGGGGGTGGGCAGAGAGGCTGGGAATCCTTGAAAGTCCCATCTCCAGTTAATTCTTACTTGGTGATTATGTGTCTCATGGTTTCCTAGAAAAAACTTTACTGTTGTTACCTGACTTGACTCAGGGCTGTTTTTCCAGGAAGATCCTTATCCTCAAGGCTTTGGAGAACACAGTCAGTAACAATTGTTCACCAGTAGTTGCCTGGGTCTGCAGCATCAGCTGGGGGCAGCAAGAGCCTGGTCAAACACTGACAAGGAAGGTCCATGGGATGAGCCATCCACCGGGGGCTTTGCAAAGCTCTGACTATCAACGTTAATAAATAATTTCAGCAATGTTACTAGATATAAGATCAATATACAAAAACTGATTGTATATCCACACACACGTAATGAACAATATGAAAGTAAAATTAGCAAAGCAATTCAATTTGCAATACCATTAAGAAATAATATGCTCAGATAAATTCAATTGGAAAAGTTTCTACTTATACACTAAAGATTACAAGACCTGCTTGAAAGAAACAGAAGAATACCTAAACGAAATACATTTAAAAAATCACATGCTCCTGGATCAGAAGACTTAATATTTTATTAGATAGATAACCTCCTAAATTGGCCCATTTAATGCAGTCCCTATGGAAATCCCAGCCTGCTTTTTTTGTAGAAATTGAGAAACTAATCCTATACGGAAATGCAATGGCTCTGAATACACAAAACAATCTTGAAAAAGATAAAATTCAAAGACTCACTCCCCAATTTCAGAACCTACTTCAGAGAATCTGTGACTATTTCCCTGGTTTCTGGATGTATCATTGCAATAAATATTCTTAGCAAGTGGCAGAAATTCCACACTGGCTCACTGACTCATGCAGTAAGACCCATTTAGAAAAAAAGTATCAAGTGAGCACCTCTAGAGTTTCTCCAGGCAACAAAATAACAAATCAAAACCAGTATTTCCTGCCCCATTAAAATGCATCTTATTTCAAAAGAGCCTTGCTTAATTACCTATAGTGGATCATGCTATAGTAACAAGTATTATCCTTGATACTTTTTTGAGCAACAGAGAATCCCGACTAGTTTTTACAAGTGGCTATCTCTGCATAGTAGAATCAAAATAAGATTGCTTTATATTTTTAATTTTTAAAGTTAATTTTATAATCAATATGTGTTCATTACGCAAGCAAGATAGTTAAGTTTCCAGGGTTTTTCCATGGGCTTTTATTGCCCAGACTCTCAGATAATTCTTGTCATCCCGGATCCTGCCTCCCACTGTTGAGTGGGCACAAACTTAGAGACGCTCTCATCCTCTCCACTCTTGCAGAAAGGCAAGCCCTGTTACTGCAGCACTGACCAGCCGATTGCGTTTGGACACAGCTTGTCTTACACTAATTTAATAATTAATTAGGGTCCATTACTGCTCCCAGGGGTTTTACCAGTTATTGGCATCTACAGTTTAAAATAGTATAATTTATATTGCAGAATTTATGGAGGTAAAGAAAGCACTAAGCCTAAAAATACAGAGACAATGTAAAAAGCTATAGAAAATCTTTAAGTATATAGCAAATTGGTTTTATTTTCTCAAGCAGCTGATACGTTTAGTATAAAATACGAACTCTCTAACACTGTGTCTTCCTTCTATTTTACCAATGGAAACAAAGCTCACTCCTGTTAGGTGAGTACAGGGACCTATACCTCCGGGACACGGGGGCTGCGAGGGCTGTGTGTGTGCTTGCTTTGTGCTGGGGGCCGAGTGGTGTGACTGTTGCCAGTAGATGGTCCTTGCCTTGCTGTTTTCTGCCAGTCACATGGTCAGAACCTGGGCTTTCTAAACTTCACACCAACCTGTTGCAGAATACAGAATTTGGGAGCCCTTGACTCTGATTCAAGGACTAGGGCAGGAGGAAGAAAAGAGGTGGAGGTCTCAAAATTCACACCATTCCCACTAGAAGAAAAATAGGGGCGCACAGCAGGGGCCTATCAGACGAAAAGGAGGCTTACCCAGCAGGGCAAGGGACGTAGCAGCTCTCCCAGAAAAATCTAAGATTATGAATAGTGAAGAATATTAGTAATGTGTGAGTTGCTGCTGATGATATATGTAGCATAATTTGATAATAAACACTAATATTGTAAAACATTATAAAATGGTAAAAAAAAAAAATACTATTTTACTATCACCTCAATTTTTACTTTGCTAACGAAAGACTTGTTAGATGATGAATTCACATGTAATTCTAATCTATTGCTTTTGTTGTTGGGTTTCAAATAAACTCTGTCACGGCAATGAGAATTACTCAGTAATTTGATTTTGAAATATTTCTATTTGCAGAATGATCATTCTCTCCAAAGATACAGAGTAAAGTTTTTATTGATTAAACAATTCAGGTTTAACCTTTCTGGCTGGGATTTTAGGGTTGGTGCTCAGAGGATCTTGCAGCAGCAAGGAATATACACAGTTTGTTCATTCTGGAACCACCTCATTTGGTGCCGAGGGAATTGGCAGCCTATAATGAAATGTAAATTAATTCCACAGTCTTTGGGGTTCAAGTGAAGTTCAGTGTGACAAGTCTTCTTTGCACTTGTTTTACCAGAATAAGCCTCACCCCATAGGGCAGATTCACACATTTTAACCCTTCTTTATCATTCTTCAAAATAAATAACGCACCCACTCTCTCCCATGTGACCAGGGGCTTAAGACACATTCCCCAAATAAACTAAGATGACAAAGAAAATCGATAATCCAATCGGGCTGCAGGAGCACCATCACACTCAAGCCACTTGACACGCGGGGTTCCCCTTTGATTTCTGTCATAATTCAAAGCAGATCCTCTGTGTTATGAATTTCTCCCAGTTGAGAGACCGGTTAATTCACATCTAGTACCCTGCTCTGCCTTTTCGCCCTGACTGGGAACAGACCAAGGACCACAGACAAATTTCAAGGCTGTGTGCAGTCCCTGTCTCCACCATGCGTGTGGGCCCCACTGATACTGCAGGGGAAAGCTTTAAACACAGACATGTCAGGTAGAAGGAGATGGGGGGTAAAGTAAACAATGTCTTAATAATATCTAGGTGTTAAAATAGTTTTGTTTCCCAACAGCAAATGCTTTTTTAAGTTCTCACTATTACTGTTCCTGGCTTCTAATGCCCTGTCTGTCTGAAGCCTGAAAGCCCACACACATCTGTCTTCAGGAAAACCACTTCGGGTGCTCCTGTGAATGCGTTCCTCCTCATTTAATTTTAACAGCATCAACATCTTCTCTTGTAATTTTCAGTTATTTTATACCTATGGCATCATTTCTCTGAAGAGCAGGAAAGTGAGGACTTGATAATTTGCACAGGGCGCTAAAACTATGCATGCCTCTGAATCTAGTGTTTTCATTTAAGCATAATATGTGGACAAAGAACGCAATTTGAGTTTATATAACAACTATACAGGTACCTGCATCCAGAACCATCGCATTCATACCTTAAGTGATAAAGCTAAAGAGAATTCAGAAAAATAGGATGCATCCCCAATGAAGGAGCACTGCAGATTTAACAGGAGAGTACACAATCAGCATCTTTTTAGGAAGAATCTGGATTGCATGAATGGATTTTTATGAGGAATCCAGATGTACCAAAATTGGCAATCCATTATTACTTGAGGACATTTCCTTCTGCATTTCCCAAATGGAAAGATGCATGCGGAAAGTGCCTCTTTAGACTTTCATGGAGATTATTATGAGATGCATACTTAAGAGTTCTTATTTCCGTTTGGTTTGCATTTAAATTTTTGCTTTTCAAATGTAAGCAAACAGTCATTGGATCAGATGAGTGATTTGGTGTCCAGCTGCCTGAGCTGCACATATGTAATATTCAGAATACGTTTGTGCTCTCAAAGCACTTCAAACATTTTACTGGTCCTTCATTTATTCTATTGTGTTTAACACCATAGCAAGATACTGTAGACACTAACACATACCTGGATGGGACCCATGCAATTAGTCACTGATTTATTCCACCATGCTCAGTATCATAACCACACATTCTAGATCATAATTATTACCTGGGTGAATTCAGCTATTGATAGGGGTGCTTACAATGCAGTCTGTTTTTCTCTTTTGTATTTTTTTAAAGAATTAAGTTTTTTACTTCTATGTCCATCTCACTGCCTTTCTATTCTCCAAATCTCTTTTCCAGTCCATCAATCATATGCTTTAATAATTGACACAATAATGATTATTTTTCTGCTCTAAGATATTCAGTGACTCACTATTGACCATAATAAAAATACCCAGCATGGCTTTGAACTACTTTAAAGTGTACCTTTCTGAACTATTACTTTTCAACTATTACCTATTTCTTCTCTTATAATTCACTGATCTTGCATTTACTAACACCAGGGTATCAACTGAGATAAAACCCATTAGTGAGTATAAGAGCTCACAGTCAACAGGGGTAGAGGATACGTGTAAGTATTTCCCTGTGATGAAGTGTGCACTATTGCAGAGGAGATATTTGCATGAGAGCATTAGGAAGGGAAGCCGAGGTGAGTTGGGAATAACTTTCTGGGCATAAATATTAGCTGAGCAATGTGTAAGAATTTATCAAGCCAATAGGTAGCAAAAGAGTATAAGGGGGAAAGAGAAAGTGAACAAAATGGAGAGGCATTAAGGGTTATGCCACATTCGGAGAATGGTTCCAAACATGGTTATTGGTTCACGTGCATCTAAGGGGAGAGGGGTCTGAAATGAGGACGGTGAGGATTCCCATGCTGAGAACCACCAAAGTGCTATAGTGGAGAAAGCTCATGACCAGACTAAAAAGGTAAATAGAAGATTGGCCAGAAAGCACAGGGACTACAAAGTTGAGGTACTAGTAAAAGGTGATTGAATAATTTGGGTAAGACATGAGACAGTTAATGGGTGGAGGGACTAATTTGTGATGGTGCAAAGTGTTCTGGAATAATCCTTAAATACTGAGCTGGGGTTAGAGGACTGCTCAGACAGGAGGGCTGGGAAGGAAGATGGACAGACTGATGGTGATGACAGCCACCACACTTCCAAATGGCGGCAGGCTCAGAGACGGTGCCGTGTAGAAGAAGCCAACAGTAGGAGCGAGACCTGAGTTTGGGTTCAAGAAGGGAATAAAACAGTGAATTCAGTGCTGTGGTTTGTGTGCTCCCCAAAGTTTGTGTGTTGGAAACTTAATCCCCAATGCAACAGGTTTGAGTGGCGGGACCTTTGAGAAGTGATTAGGGTCTGAGGGCTCTGCTGTCATGAGTGGTTAATGTCACCAGCAGAGGGTGCATTTGTTTGACAGTGAGTTCAGTCCCCTCTCTGGGACACAAGTGGGCTCTCTTGCCTTTCACTGTGGGATGAGACATCAAAAGCGCCCTCACCAAATGCAGCCCTTGACCTTGGACTTGCCACTCTCCAGAACTGCAAGAAATAAATCTCTATTCTTTATAAACTACCCTGTCTCAGTATTTTGTTACAGCAGCCTAAAGAGAGGAAGACATTGCATTTGGGACGTTTGGGGTTCAAAATGTCTTTGTAACTCTCAGATAGTTTATCAAGCAAGAAATTGAAATTATTAGGTTTATTGCTCAATAGACTCTCACAATTGGAAATGGAAATTCGTGAGGCATTACTGTGAGACAGCTGAAACTGGAGGAGGGGAATAATATTTCAGAAAAAGTGGTAGAGAATTAGAAAGGGGGGGAAGGACAGAGCCCAGAGAAGACCCCCAGCTAGAATGCAGCCAGAGTCTAGACCACCTAAGAGAGGATAAAAGTCTAGACCACAGTGTTTAAGACGGAGGGAAAGAATTTCAAAAACAATGTGTTTTCAGCATGATTGAATAATTCTGAGTAACTAGAGAGTAAATGAAACATCTACTGAGTTTACCACAAAGGATGCCACAGGTGATATTTATCAGAATTTTTAATAAATTTTCTCTAGAATGGTAAAGATATACCTTGACTGCAGTAGATAAGAAGAAAATGAAAACTGAGAAATTTGAGGTTGCAAAGATACAACATTTTCTACAAAATCTAACAATAAATTTAGAGACATGTGCATGTAAATTCAAGGGCACCAGGGCACTTAGGGACCAGAGGATTGGCTGCAGCCCCACAGGTGCCACGTACCCCTCATAGTAGCCGAAGGTGAGGTCCATGGTGTCCCCTGCACACCCAATCCTAAGAAATATGGCACAGTGACAGACCCCCTATGCCACACTTCAGAGTGCCAGTGAGTATCCCAACTTGGGATTCCCCATCTGAGATGCCATTTTTAAAAATAAACTCATCTTTGTATGATCCACAGGTTGTGTGGATGATATGTTAGGTGTCAAATATTCAATAATGATGAAGAGAGAGAGAAAATAGGGAGAAAATCCTATAAGGAGGGTTGCAGAACAGCAGGAGGTGTGAACTATCATCAGTGTATATATATAACAATTTGGGGCAGTGTGGTTATAAGAAAGAGGTAGATAGCCTTACAGAAAAGTATACTCAAGAAAGAGATTGTTTATTTACTATTTTAAGATGGGAAAGTGCACTCTGGGAGGCCAAGGTGGGTGGATTGCCTGAGCTCAGGAGTTTGAGACCAGCCTAAGCAAGAGTGAGACCCTGTCTCTAAAAATAGCCAGGTGTTGTGGTGGGCACTTGTAGTCCCACGTAGTTGGCAGGCTGAGGCAGGAGGATCACTTGAGCCCCCAAATTTGAGATTGTGGTGAGCTACAATGCCATGGCACTCTACTGAGGGTGACAAGGTGAGTCTCTGTCTTAAAAAAAAAAAAAAAAAAAAAAAAAAGTGGGACACTAGAGCTTCTATGATGCATAGAGAAAGAAATTATCTAGGGAACAGATAGAATCGATGCTACTAAAACAGAGTGCATGGCTAAAGAAGGAGATTAGCCAGGTGAAGGGCATGGGATCTGCTGAGTACCTGCATAGACAAGCTTTGGTGAGAGAAGAGAGACTTCTTTCCTTGCTCCCAACAGAAGGGAAGAAAAATTGGTCACAGATGGAGGGGGAGGTATTAGTCATAGACTATTTGAGCTGCTATGAGAAAATACCATAAACTGACTGGCTTATAAATAACAAATATTTATGTCTTACAGTTCTGGGGGCTGTCAAGTCCAAGATTAAGTCATTGGCAAAGTTGATGTCTAGTGAGGACCTGCTCACTGGTTTTGAACAGCTATCTGTTCACTGTGTCCTCAGATACTGGGAGAGGCAAAGGGTGTCTTTCAGGCCTTTTTTGTAAGGGCAGGGATCCCATTCATGACCTAAAGACTTCCCAAAGTCTCTGCCTCCTAATGCTATCACCTTACAGTTAGGATTCATCATATTCATTTTGGGTGACAGAACATTCAGATAATAGCAGAATCTTTTGGTTTGGTTTCTAACTATTCAATTAAGTAAAAGGTAAAAATTTGTGAACAGAAAGTATGGGAGAAGTTTGAAAAGCTAAGAAAGATGAAAAAAAAATTCTCTGGCAACATAAAGGCAATTCATATACACACACATATGTGGTCTGCAATCAAGATTATGAAATAAATGAAACCTGGTAAATCTGATACATGGTTTTGCAATATAAAAAGAGAACATCTCATCGTTGATAGGAATAGAAGGCCTTCTGAGGGGAGTGGAATCTGCTGGCCACAGTGTCAGGGAGGACCTGCCCAGAGGATGTTGTAGATGCCGTGGACAGCAGCGGCAGCACCTGCACCCTTATGACCAATGAATTACAGTGTATCTGCAGGTGCGTCTGTTTGTTTGGGGCACTCGGCCCCCACAAAGTTGTGAAGCACCTGCTCATGGCATGATAGCATTTCTCCTTCCAACCGCACACTTACCTGCATCTTCTGTGATGGCCGGGAGTTGCTAATCTCTGAGCTCTGCCAGGGGAATGCTAGATAGTGAATATTTCAAGAGCATAATTTTGGGCTTTCCATGAAACCACAGGTATAAAATAGAATGTAGTCAAAACCCGGCCCAGGCTGAGCATTGATGGAGGAGGGCCTTGGTATTCTGTCACGGTATTGGGCTTCAACTCCTAGCCCCACATGTAATATTTATTTTTAGAGGGAGCAATAAAGTAGTAGCCTGTTACTTGTTGGCTTTTACCCCAAGTTCTGCAATTTAAGCATAAACCCTCCATATCTATTATCAAACGATGTTGGTTTCCTCTCCTCTCTTGTTCCGTGTGGAGAAGAAACGTTGGCTAGAAGCAACAATTTGAAGATCATGATAAATTTAGGATTTTTTTTCAGTCATCCTCTCTGACGTCCTTTTCCTATAATTTACTATCAATTAGATGATTCACTTCCATCTGCACCTCACTTTAGAACGTTCTATAAAGAGCTGGATGCTTCCTAAATTTGTTAGGCAGGCTGCCTTCTGCTGACGAGACCTCTTTCAGGGAGCGTCTAAGATGTGAGGACGTGGTTATTTGCATTCTGCACTGCAAATATTTAATTTGGCTTGAACTAATTATAAGTGACTGTTAAATATTTTTATGTCCTTTTAGTTATTTAAAATACCCTACTCCAGAAATACAATTTGAGATATTTCATGTTTATAATGATTAAGAAGTCTCATTTTAACTCTATGTCTATCTTCTGTATGGAAAAGGTTGGCATTGCACACACATATGCACCTTCATCAGCCAGATTGGCACAGTCCAGAGACCCAGGAAGTATGCAGATTTTTAAGAGAATTAACACATGTTCATAGAACGTCTACTAGCAGGGAATAAATTATTAGAATGATATTTTAAAATCACAGTACATATTAAAAAATAAAAAGAAACAAAATTTTTAGTTATTTAGAATCATAAATATCAATTATAGCAAACTTTTTACTTAGCTTTGGAAGAATATTGCCAACATTTACTAATTCACTGCCTGGGGGGTTTGAGTTTGTTTTAAACTCTACTGCATCAAATTTAGTTCAGTTAAGATTTTTAACATTCCATGAGTTTAGCCTGTGTGCATAACATTTCAAGTATGCAGGATGTTTATTCAGTTCCAATGGAGTACAATTAAGACACAGGGATATAGTAATTTTCATCAGAATCACAGTGCAACAACGTTCCTTCCACTTAGGAAAGCGCTAAACCTGCTGATCGTTAACATGGAACAGAAGGTCCAGAGTGATTGGACTCATCCTCTCAATTTTCTAACTTGTATTCTTCCCTATATTCTTTGTGTGGCAGCTGTTGAACTCTTTGCAAAAGTGTGCAAGGTTTTCCTTCGTAGAAAGTGCAGTTTTTGGCTTAGACAGTGTTGGTTTGGAGAGTTTACATGAAAGTAACCTTGCTACATTTTAGGGAATTCATAAAGTTCCAGTTAGACTTACAGAAGGTTTTTTAAATTTTTTTTTTCCATTGATATGTGCCAGGAAATAACAAAATGAACTTACCCTCTCACACAACTCCATGGGAGGGGAAGAGTGAAAAACAAACGCTTCCAGGAGTGTCAGCATGAAGAAGTGACTTAATATGTCACTACCTCCCTCAAGGATTTAGGATGGCTTCCTCTAATAACCTCTCTTTCACAAGTGCAGTAACCATATCTTTTTGCAACTGTCTTTCTTTTTTGAGTCTTAAAATCCAGTCTAAATTATATATTAAGAGGGTGAGTTCCTTTGCTTCTCAAAATATGAGCACAAATTTTAAACTCTTATTGCATACTAAATTCTGTGACAGTGATAAGATGCAAACACTAATATTAAAAAGTTTAAGACCTAGTTTTAAAAAAAAAGATGTGCACATAGCAAAGATGAATAAATGTATAAGAAGGGACAGTATATGTAAAGGAAGTAACACTCTATACTTGCTACAAAATCCAGAGGCAGAAACAGCCTATTAACTGCCCTGTTCAGAAACAGCTTCCTGCAGAAGGTGATGCTTGAGCCCAGCCTGGGTGTTGGGTAAGATTTGAGTCAACAGGGAAGACTAGAAGCCACAATTCTTCCAGGAGAAAGGCAGGAATATGGAAGTAAAGGAGGTACTCAGCATATTTTGTGGGTAGGAAAACAGATCTGGCCAGATGAGAGGATTCTCACTGGAAATGGCAGGACATGAATTTGGAAGCAGAAATGAGGAAAACCGAACACTCCAGCCTAGGAACATTTGACTGTACCCTGCGGATAGCTGAGAATATCCTCAGATTTTTGACAAGCAGCAGTCGCATGGTGATGTGAGAGTTGGAGAAATATAAGAGCAAACTTGATTATTTACACAGAATGGAAGAATACTACTGGATTATTAGGGAGTCATGAATTAAACATCTGGTCATAGGACTAAAAAAGAAGTGGTGGATGTGAAGGAAAAAAGATAAGGAAAGACTGAAGGCAAGGTTGGGTCATTCCCCTGAGGGTGTGGTTGGGTGTGATGGCCCCTGTTTTAAAGTTGGGCTTTTGGGAGGCTCCAGAGGAGGTAGGTGCTGATGAGGGTGAGTGTGTGAGAAGCTAACTGCCTCCAAGTGGGGCGTGTGGAGGGGCAGGTGTGGCATTTGCCTGTGGATTCATTCTTGAGGCTAGAACAAGGCATGCAAGTGGAGAGGTCCAGTAGGCATGCATGAGGCCCAAGGTCAGCATATTCAACCCTTGCTAAAGATTTCCTTCTGAGTTCAGGGCACAGTGCAAATAATCATTCAACACGCCTGCTCCTGCTGGTCGGTCGGTGGGTCGCATCCATCCCTGCCGCCATTCCTAATCAGTTAACTTCAGGTCTCACATCTAAATGCCACAGACACACTCTCCCTTCTCCTGAAGTGGAATTTAGAAGCACAAAATTCCGGGCAGACTTCAGCTCCAGAGATCACTTAGAATAAACATGGTGCATAAAATCTCTCTGAATCTCTTCTGCTCATCCAGTGGAAAAAAACTATCCAACTCTGCACCCCACTGCTACTCCAGCTATTGCTATTTCCGCTCAATTTACAAGTAGAAAGATGAATTTACATGAGACCTTCAGGGGGGGAAAAAATGGAACTTTTAGCTAAGTGCTAGTCCAGCGTATATTGAGGACTCCTTTCTTACCCTACTTCAATCACATGAAAAGTCAACCCTTCTTGAACCTGTTCACTGTTTCATGAGAAAAAGCCTCAAGTTTTCATTTCTTTCCTCTGTGTCTCTAATTTTTACCAGCTTTTCTTCATCAACTACTTGGTATGAATGACGTAAATGACATTGTGTCAGCCTGTTTCCTTCCCATCCTCTTCAGGTAAGACCACCCCTCTGCACTCAGGTGGGCCGTGCAGCCCAGGCTGGGTACAGTCGGGCTCTGTGTCCACCTCCGACATGCTCTGGGTGGACAGACCTCAGCCAAAGACCTAGGATCTGTCTTCTTTTCTTTATTCACAAAATGTGAATTTTGATTTTCTTCAATTAATCACAAAATTGTTATTGGTCCTTTTTTCTTTTCTTTTTTTTTTAATTAAATCATAATTGTGTACATTAGTGCATTTATGGGCTACAATGTGTTGATTTAATATACTAATGTGGAAAGCTTACATCAAACTTGTTAACATAACCATCACCTCACTTACTTATTTGTTGTGGGAATACATTTATACTGTAATACATATAATGCAATGATATATTTTAAAACTATTACAAGTAGAGTATAAATATTTTCTCATTTTTAAAACACTTTCTCTACTTTTAATAAGACTGAACATTCACTATCTTGGGGATCTGTGGCATTGCAGGGAAAACTACATGTTTGTACATGGATGTGTCTGTAATCTGTGACTCATGATCCTAAATGGGAATTTACCTCTGCTCCTGAAACCTTCAGTCTGCTTGGATTGTTTCCTGCCCGCTGGCTGCAGTGACTCTCTTGCAGCACATCTTGAAGCCTGGATGTTTACACTCCCTACACTCAGCCTGCCCCCCACCCCATGCTCTCCAACCTCCCAACATCTTCCCACCTGCAATTAGTGCCTGCATTTCTGACATCATCAGTTTCTACATCTCTGTGGACTCGTTACTATATAAATATGTAGGTTGTATCTTAAATGAATTTGTTTCCTTCTGCCCAAATCCATGGGCAACCACCATCCAACGTTTCTGTTCCTTTTCACAATTAACTACATGGGAATTGTTCTCTGCACTCACTTTCTATACTCAACTCTCACCCTCTGATCTCCCAAACTATCCCGCCCTACCCCAACATGTCCGCTGACACCCTCTTGCCAGGATCAGCACCATAACATCCATGTAGCCAAATCAAAGAGGACATCCTGACTGGCCTTACCCTGCCCTCCAGGCCGAGTTGAACTGACACTGCCCTCCATTCTGAGCCCAGTCTCATCTTTCCTCTCGTGGAACTGTGGTCTGTTATTTTTAGTTCTCATTTTGCTGGCCAATTCTGATCTCCCTACCTATCCTTTGATAATATAATTGCTTAGAGCTGAGTGATGGACCTACTTCTCTGCTGTTTTTGTTTTTTAATCTCTTGGTCCTATGGGCTCATGTGATTTTACATTAACGATCCCAGTTGTGTGTTCCAAAGTTGTGTGTTCAACTTTCTAGTCCATATCTCCCTTTGAATGCCTTAAAGAAAACTCACATTTTGTAAAGTGTCACTTCCAAGAGAAGCTGCCCAAACGACTCCATTGTGTGTCTACTCCTTCCTTTCTGAAGGTCTACTGGGTCCCTTTGTTAATACACATCAGATTTTGTACTAACGTATTTATTGGGCTATTGTTTTAATTTCTGACTTCTTGTTCATTTTATTTGTTTTGGTCTGTCTCCACTAAAAAGTGAAAAGTGATTAAAGTGGTCGGGAATCATCTCTCTTGTTAAAATTGGTACATAGATGTATATACACAGTGTCCATAAAGTTTGTGTACAATTAAAAATAAGCAACTATCCTCATCACTATACATATTGTGCCTACTCTACTGTACATGTAGTGCCTAGAAGACTGTTTACCACACACAAGACATTCAGTAAATACTCACGTGCTCTCTGGATTTGGGCAGTGAGAGGCTCTCCATTCAGGGACTCCTCACGTGTCAGCAAATGAGTGAGATTTAGAATATGACTGATTCCTGTTTCCCATTGCAGAGAGCTTTCCCATTTGGTCACTGAAGATTAATGCAAGGGAAAGAATCTGAAAACAACCAGTATCAAAGTAAATAAACCACGTGCAGTGATACCTTCTAATCTTCCATCAGGGACCTCTGAATCCCAGAGGCCCCTCAAGTCCCAGTCGTACTTCTTCAGACAATTCCTGCCTTTGCTGAGGCTCACCCAGCTGTGCTCACCCATTCCAGAGAGCTTTTCAGAATGTGTGTGACATAATCTAAAAATTCAAATGTGCTCTAACTATAACAACATACACTAATTATCTCCAAATATTTGTGTTTATAGCTATAAACTACTTGTAAAACGCATCCTGGTGAACCCAGACACATTGATACTCTGTGTCCAAGACTGACAACATCTGTAAAGTATCCAGAAAAATTATCCATATCTTAACTTCTAAATAACAACTTTTGAGAAATCACCTAACCCCAGTGAGAATAGCCCACATCACAAAATTCCAAAGCTGCAGTTGCTGCCAAGGGTGTGCATTGAAGAGGCTACATCTGCACTGCTGGTGGGACTGCAAACGAATACAGCCTCTTTGGAAATAACAAAAAGGAGACTTTCCATTTGATCCTGCAATCTCATTACTAGGTATCTACCCAGAAGAACAAAAATCATTTTACCATAAGGACATACAGAATGATTATTACAGCTCAATTCACAATTGTCAAGATGTGGACTCAACCCAAGTGCCCATCAACTTATGAATGGATAAATAATTTATGATATATATACCACAGAATGTAATTCAGCCATAAAAATGATGGAGACTTTACATTTTTTGGATAGAGTTGGAGAACTTAACAAAGTATTACAGAAATGGAAATTCAAGTACACAGTGTGCTCCATACCAATATGAAACCAGTAAATGAACAAACACACACCCACACAAGAGAAAAACACAATTAAAGTCACGTGGCGGGAGGGGAAGGAGGGGAGGATTTGGGGAGCTCTCACCTAACGGTGACGGTTAAAGGATATATGGCACACCTCCTGGTGAGGGGAAACAACCACAAGTTGGACTTTATGTAACGACTCCAGTGGAACCTAATTGTACCCCCATATTAATTTAAATTTTAAAAAACTTTAAAAATATATACATACTTAAATGCAGCAAGTACTAGCAAGCTGGTTAAAAGTGTAAAGATTCCTTGTTTTGATTTAACTCTCAAGCTGATTCTGTCACGCTATTTAGGGAAAATACCCCTACTTGTTGTTATTCTTCTAATTTTAGTCTTTTTCTGGGGAGGGTGTCTCTATGAAGTCAAATGGCATTGGAATAGCCCCATTTTTAGACTCGGAAACTCTGTTTTTAGGTAATTAAGTGTGAATTACCTTAAGGAATGAATGCAACACTCAACTGAATTTTCTCAGATTTTTTTTTTACTTACTTAACTGGCCCCTGAGTAATAAAAGCTGCTGATTCTCTCTTTCTCTCTCTGTCTCTCTCTCCCACCAACCCCCCTTGTATTAACTGGCTCTTACCTTGAAAATTTAATGTAGAACTAATATTTCGTACAAACACAAATTTACTAGAGGTTAACAAGTTATGTAATTCTAATAAAATAAGAATAACACAATTAGCTTTCCCATTTCTTACCAAGCAGGTGAATGTATAATAATATACATTTCTCAGATTGCACTTCTATTACCTGAAAGGGACTATTTCTCTGCTGCCATCCCTTCCTGTTACGTTCCAGGGGCGAGGAGGCGAGCGGCAGCTGATGGTCACGTAATCCAGACCAAGTACCCTGGGCCACTTCACACTGCCACGCACAGTGCTATTTTTTAATGAAACGGGACTCTCCATTTGAAGTAGCCTTCCTTATCCTTACAATCAGTCCTTGTTATTTGTAACCTGCCGCAGGGTTGACAGCTGCAATTAAATTGGGTCAATGTGACTGTGCCACGCTGAGGGCACACGGCCCCGGGAATCCGTCTTCTGTGCTGGGGACGTGCGGGAACCTGGGGTGGCTCCCTGCACCTGCTGGGACAAGTTGAGGTGGGCCTTCCGTTATCTGCACCTGCAGCTCACAGGGGTGTGTAAAAGGGTCCCAGCTCCAGCTTGTCTAAAGGAAAATCAACATAGCAGACTGATGTTTCCTGCAGAAATTTACTTTCCTTGCCTAATAGCATTAAATTCCCAGGTAAGGGGAAAAAATTTCCAGGTAAATTAAACCAGGAGGAAGAGGTAGGTACCCTTGAAATAAAAAAAAGCTGCAGCCAGAATTACGCATGAAGGCTTTCGAAAGATAGCACGCTTGAAATAAACATCTCTGGTACTCTGCTAAAACCCACCGCACTGTCACTCCTGTTTCAAAGCGGAGCGCAAGTGGTGGCGCCACCATAACTGAAGGGCGCCCCTTGCATGCGGAGCGGAGTGCTCGTGCTCTCCTCACCTTAGGATTCTTTGTGTAGTAACGTCTCTAGTCTGGGGACAGCTTGTTCACAGGACACGTCTTAGGCTTCGCTTTTGTTACTGTGGTTTCTAGTGTGAGACCTCACGCACAGTCTGCGCCCAGGATAGATTCACCAGGGCCGCTGGTCACACGTCGTCTCTTGCTGGTTTCCAAGCTCCCTATTTTTCAGGGTCAGCTCATACCCTAAAGGGCAGGTGAATTCCAAGCCTGGTCCTTGTCAGCAGCTGCTTTCAGGCCTCGTCCTTGGAAGCAGCCACATTCACACTCTGCTGGAGGGAGGTGAGGCTTCCTGACATTTACCTGATTACTGGGAGGCGCTGGTGGTGGAGGGGGGAGGATAAGAGCTTACATTTCTCGTGCCATCTGTATTTCTGGCTTTCTGCGCCTGTAGCCTGTTTCTGTGTGCATCTCACTTCCTGCAGGACCTGAGCGTTTTTCAGGAGTCTGTGGAGCTACAGCCGCGGTGCCGGCTCTGAGGGTCCCTGGCTGGTGCTGTGCAGAGCCGAGTGGCAGATCCTAGAGGCCTCCCCAGCTTCCTGCCTGCAATGCTGCTCAGTGCCCTGGGCCCACCCGTCTGCTGTGTTGCCAATTCCCCACTTTTCCTTTACTGGGGCTCCCTCCCTTACCTCCCAGACCTCTCAACTCCCACCTCCCCCTGTCTAATTTATTTTCAAAGCACAGCCGTTTCCCTTTCTCTTCCTCTCACTACCAGTCCATCCAGCTCATGGCCCATCCCGGCATTTTGCTAAATAAAATTAGTCCACCCCTTCAACTGTTGCTCTGAGCCTAGCTTTTAAGCATATTATTTTTATCCTTTTACATTTTATGAATTTTAAGACCACATGAATTATATTACTTATTTAAAAAGTAAAAATTCATTCTAGAAAATATAGAAAATAAAGAAAAGAAGCAATGGGAAGATTAGATGTTCTAGACCTAATCCCTTTTAATATTTTGGCACCTGCTAAAGTCTAAACGTTCCTATCCCTTCAACAAATCATGCACGGCAAGCTAACACCCCTGTGATGTATGAAGGTGGAGGGCATTTGGAAGTAAACCTGAGAGCTGCCCCTCCACAGCAGGACATGTGTCCTTGTAAAGGCTTGGCCCTTCCCACCTCCGTGGTGATCCGCATTGGCCTGCTCCTTCCGCCAGCCGAGGATGCAGAAATACAGCCCCGTCCACCAGGAACAGCCCCTCACCAGTCTCTGAACCCTCTGAAACCTTGAGCCCCTTCCCCCAGGAACAGCCCCTCACCAGTCTCTGAACCCTCTGAAACCTTGAGCCCCTTCCCCCAGGAGCAGGCCCTCACCAGTCTCTGAACCCTCTGAAACCTTGAGCCCCTTCCCCCAGGAGCAGGCCCTCACCAGTCTCTGAACCCTCTGAAACCTTGAGCCTCTTCCCCCAGGAGCAGGCCCTCACCAGTCTCTGAACCCTCTGAAACCTTGAACCCCTTCCCCCAGGAGCAGGCCCTCACCAGTCTCTGAACCCTCTGAAACCTTGAGCCCCTTCCCCCAGGAGCAGGTCCTCACCTGTCTCGGAATCTGCTAAAACCGTGATTGTGGCCATTCCAATCTCCAGGACTGCAAACAATAAATTTCTTTTGTTCATAAATTATTTTGTATATGGGATTTTGTTACAGCAGCAGGAAAAGACTAAGACAGAAATTGGTACCGGGAGTGGGGTGCTGTATTAAATACCCCAAAATGTGGATATGGTTTTAGAACTGAGCAAAGGCTAGATGAGTTCTGAAGTGTAAGCTGAAAATAGCCTGTAGTTGTGGGAAAAAAAAAAAAAGAGAGAATAAATTTGAATTACAACCATCACCTTCTATTGCACACTCTTTGTGGGGGCTGCTTTCAGGAGCGGGTGGATCTAGGGCACGTTCCAGTCATTCTGCAAGTTGTCTAACGACACTGTGGGGAGTCCCTGGTGGGAGGAGGAGACTGTCTCCTCAGGGAACACTTTCCTGGCTTCTATCTTCAGCCCAGCGGTATTTTTTCTCAGTTCTTTCCCAGGCATCTTCTGAGATACTGATTTTCACAGAAAGCTGGGGGACCAACCTTCCCTATAAACCTCAGGGAAGATAACTTCAGACCCAGACTCCTTTGGAAATAATAGAGCAAGAGTCTGGAACGAAAGGCAAAGGAAGGAAGGAGCTGGTTAAAAGGTTTATCACACAGCAATTAGCAGCTACCTGGGAGGCTTTAAAGGCAACCATGTAAACTTCATAAAGAAATTAAAACCTAAGGAAACTTCTTTTAGTATTTGTCTAGCAGGCACACAGTCGGACACAGATGCATTTTAGCTCATTCCAACTTATTTCATTAGAATATTTCAGAATCTGTGGATACTCCTATAACAAGTTATGGAGACTACCAAAGTTTTCAAAAGCCAGCCAAATGGAAACACTTTTAATGTTTATAATACGAAGTCCCTATGGAAACGCCACAATAACCATTATAAAATGCAGTATTTTCTTCATGAATTATTTATGTGACTTACAGTTCCACACTCTTGCTGATATGATTTATGTTAATTTTACTAAGTCATTCAGCACCATGCTTCATGATGTCTTTGTAGGCCAAATGAAAGATACATACATATGAGTTGCTAAACTAGCTGGTTGAGCAGACATGCGAAAAGTGTAGATTGATGGCTCATTTTTTACTTAGAGGAAAATCACTAGTGTAAGCAGGCGACTCTGTCTTAATCCGTGAACTGCTTCCCATTTTTGTCAAAACTTGGAATATGATATGCAAACAGCACAATATTGGTAGGGAGAGCTATTATATTAAAGGATGTTAGAATATAATGCAAAATGCACAGACCAAGTAGGAAAAGTACCTCATAGTCGGATAAAATTTAATGGACTCGGAGTTTCAAAAAATCAAAATCAAAAACTCTTTTGTGATTGATGATGTCCTGACTTGTGGACAAAGCCCTAAAAGTTCTTTTAGAAATAAAACTAAATGATGAGGAAAAAAAAAAAAATCTGTTAAAACACCCAAAGCCATTCCCGGGTTTCGGCACCAAAAAAACAAAACAAAACAAAACAAAAAACATCCAATGCGTATTTATCAAGGGGCATGAGTGCCAAGCATGGAGACTGCCCCCCTTACATTCATCCATACTGGGATTCTGACATTCAGCTGGAATCCAGGAGGAGGCAGCTGAGACCACGGAGATACTAGAAATGATGGCTTTTCAGTAGAAGCTTGCCTCCCTTTCAGCAGATGCCAAGGGTGGAAGAGGTAGAGTCCAACAATGCCAAGGACTAAAATGGTTGAGTTGAGTGTCATGGAGGAGAAGAAGTGTAATTGAGGGAGTTGACAAAAATTCTGTCTTCCACCCACCTTGTCTTGCTTTGAAGTTGACTATTTAGTTTTAGCTGAACATGCAAATCTGAGTGCCCTATCCAAGCTAATTTGTTGATAATGTCATCAGGTTCGGGTTTTCAGTTCCATCCCTCTTTGTATCTATTCTCCTAACTACCATGTGATATTCATTTTATTATCTTTTTATATTTAAGGCTCTGTGAGTTAGCCACATTTACTAAAAAAATAAGAGTATATTTTGTCTATATATAGAGTGTCCCAAAAGTCACCCTGAAGTCACTATACATGGGAAAAATGGGAAATTATTGTTAAATGTACCTTTATTTACAAGGTATTCACTACAAAATTTTACAAAGCGTTTGGCCAACACAGGCTATATTTTGAAATATTTTGCAATGAATATTTTAACATATAGCTGGAATCAGTTTGCTTATAATCTTGTTAAAGATTTTTATGATTATGTTTAAGAAAAAATAAAAAATATAGGTCTATGGTTTTTCTTTTTCTTGTGTTACTGCATATGACTATTTTTAGAGTGATATTGATTTCAAAAAGTAGTTTGGAATAGCTAAGACATTACTCAGAAATAAAAACGAAGCAGGAGGAATCACGCTACCAGACCTCAGACTAAACCACAAATCAATAGTGATTAAAACAGCATGGTACTGGCACAGAAACAGAGAAGTAGATGTCTGGAACAGAATAGAGAACCAAGAGATGAATCAAGCTACTTACCATTATTTGATCTTTGACAAGCCAATTAAAAACATTCAGTGGAGAAAAGATTCCCTATTTAACAAATGGTGCTGGGTGATCTGGCTGGCAACCAGTAGAACACTAAACCTAGACCCACACCTTTCACCATTAACTAAGATTGACTCTCACAGGATTAAAGATTTAAACTTAACACATGAAACTATAAAAATACTAGAAGAGAGTGCAGGAAAAACCCTTGAAGAAATCAGTCTGGGTGAGTATTTTATCAGGAGGACCCCAGGCAATTGAAGCAGCTTCACAAATACACTACAGGGACCTGATCAAACTAAAAAGCTTCTGCACAGCCACGAGCACAGTAAGTAAAGCAAGCAAACAGCCCTCAGAATGGGAGAAGATATTTGCAGGTTATGTCTCTGACAAAGGTTTAATAACCAGAATCCAAAGAAAACTCAAACGTATAAGCAAGAAAAGAACACGTGATCCCATCGCAGGCTGGGCAAGGGACTTGAAGAGAAACTTCTCTGAAGAAGACAGGCGCATGGCCTACTGACATATGAAAAACTGCTCATCATCTTTAATCATCAGAGAAATGCAAATCAAAACTACTTTGAGATATCATCTAACTCCAGTAAGATTAGCCTACATCACAAAATCTGTAGTCCAGAGATGTTGGCATGGACATGGAGAAAAGGGAACACTTTTACACTTCTGGTGGGAATGCAAACTAATACATTCCTTTTGGAAAGATGTTTGGAGAACACTTAGAGATCTAAAAATAGATCTGCCATTCAATCCTATAATTCCTCTACTAGGCATATACCCACAAGGCCAAAAATCACATCATAACAAAGATATTTGTACCAGAATGTTTATTGCAATTCAATTTATAATTGCTAAGTCCTGGAAGTAGCCCAAGTGCCCATCAATACATGGATGGATTAATAAATTGTGGTATATGTACACCATGAAATATTATGCAGCCTTAAAGAAAGATGGAGACTTTTCCTCTTTCATGTTTACATGGATGGAGCTGGAACATATTCTTCTTAGTAATGTATCTCAAGCATGGAGGAAAAAGTATCCAATGTACTCAGCCCTACTATAAAACTAATTTATGGCTTTCACATGAAAGCTACAACCCAGTTATAACCTAAGAATTGGGGGAAGGGGGAAAGGGAGGGGAGGGAGAGGGTATGTGGGCGGAGGGAGGGTGATTTGTGGGATTACACCTGCAGTGCATCTTACAAGGGTATGTGTGAAACTTATTAAATGCAGAATGTAAATGTCTTAACACAATAACTAAGAAAATGCCAGGAAGTCTATTTTAACTTATGTGATGAAAATGTGTCAAACAGTCTATAAAACTAGTGTATGGTGCCCCATGATCACACTAGTGTACACAGCTATGATTTAATAAAAAAAAAAAAAAAGAGAGAGAGAGAGAGGAAGAAACATAAATAAATAAATACATAAATAAATAAATAAATAAATTTGCTGAGGTTAGACTTGTGACCTAAGATGTGATCAATTTTGTTAGAATGAAATGTTCTGTAGATGTCTGTTAAATCCAATTGTTGAATAGTTAAGTTTAATTCTAAAATTTCTTTGCTCAGCTTCTTTTTGGAGGTTCTATTTAACACTGCCAAAGGAGTGTTAAAATCTCTAAGTATTATGGTGCTGGAGAAAATCAAGTTGCTCTTGTCTGATAGTGTCTCTCTTATAAATTGAGATGCATTCTGGTTGGGTGCATAAATGTTAATAATTGAAATCTCAATCATGTTGTGTTTTACCCTTAGCAAATATGAAGATATCATCCTTATCTTTCCTTACTCTTGTTGGTTTAAAGTCTATTGTATCTGCGAATACAATTGCAACAAAACACCTGCTTTTTTCTGATTTTTATTTGCCTGAAATATAGATGACCATCCCTTCACCTTGAGTCTATTTATCTTTTAAGGTAGATGAGATTCTTATATGCAGCAGATATCTGGCCTGAGTTTTTGTATCCAGTCAGCCAACCTGTGCCTCTTTAGAGGACAATTTAAACCATTTACATTAATTGAGAATATTGATAAACCTAGTAAAATTTGAGATATTGAGTTTTTCAAAAGTCCAGTGGACATTTTTAATCCTTTCACCACTGTGGAAGTTGGAATTTGATCAAAAGTTTCTGAGTGAGTTTACTTTTGTGGTGGAGGACTGCGCTGTTCATTATGGGGGATCGGTCTGAGAATATCCTGGAGAGCTGGTTTAGTTATAGCTAATTTCTTCAACATGTGAATGTCATTAAAGTATTTAATTTCTCCAACCTAAATGAAACTCAGTTTCACGGATACAGGATCTTGGGTTGAAAGTTATTTTGTTTTAGGAAATTAAAAGTCCATAATCACCCTCTTCTAGGTTGAAAGGTTTCAGCAGAGAAGTAAGCAGTCATTCTAATATACTTCCCTTGTAGGTTAAGGTTTTTTTACATCTGGCTGCTTACAGAATTTTTTCCTTCATATGAACTTTGGCAAAGTTAATTATAATGTGCCTAGGAGATTTGGTATTTGGGTTGAGTCGTGCTGGGGTTCGGAAACTGTCTGCTATCTGAATTTCAGAATCTCTTGGCATGTCTGGGAAGTTCTCCTTCATTGTCTCATGAAGTAGTGCATCTGTGCCTTTCGAATTCACTTCATTGCCTTCAGGAATTCCTATAAGCCAAATATTAGTTTTCTTTGAATTATCCCAGAGCTCCCTGAGAGAATTATCCATTTTTTGTTCTCCACTTCTCTTTCTCTTTGAGCATTTGGGAGTGTTCACAAGCTTTGTTTTCAATGTCTGAAATCCTTTCTTCTGCCTGCTCCATTTTGTTACTGAGGGATTCTACTGTATTTCTCAGATCTTTGAGGGCTGCAAGTTCTTGTCATTGTGTCAAAATTTTTGGTGATATTGTCTTTGAGTTCATTGAATTCTTGAGACAGCTTTTGAAATGCTCCTTGAAATTCTAATTCCAGCTTTACCTCCATTCTAATAATCATATTTGCAATCCAAACTCAGAATTCAATTTCTGATATCTCATGCATTTATTTATGAATGGGATCTTCTTTTGTGTCTGCCATGTCATTCCTTGGGGAAGTTGATCTACTCTGGTTATTCATGTTTACTGGAGTTTTTCCGCTGATTTCTGTGGTTATTTCACACCATTTTGCTAGCTGAGCAGATAAGGTGAAGTTGGTGTGGGTGCTCCTGGAGTAGCGATTAACCAGACCTTTGCCCAGGAGCTGGGACTGGTGTCTATACCTTTTCCCCTAGAGTTTTGCAAAGGACCCATACATTGCTATGGCCTGAGAATCTGGGGACCTGCTTGGTGTTGTGGGGCTAAGTGGCTCTGTCTTGTTTTCAGCTGGTCTCTGTCCTACCCTAGTAAATCAGTTCCTCTGGGTTGAAGTCTTAGCTGTGGAGAAATATCAGCAATTAACTCACCCCACCTCCCACAGGCCACCACTGGTAAAGGAAAATCAAACCTTCCCACAACCACACATCCAGGGTACCACTTTGGATTGTCCTTGGGTGATTGGCCCAGTTCAAGAGATCCAAATCAATTGTCCCAGTCAACATCTGGTCTCAGGTGGGAGAGTTCAAAATGTCTCTGGCAACTAGATAGCAGGGGTTTTCTGGCAGCTGAAGTATGACTCACTCTGGTACTCTGTAGAGTCAGAAGGACCCACCCAGAAAATGAATTAGTCTGGGAAGGTTGATGCCTCCTTCCCCACCTTGCGCCTCTGTCACACCCACTCCCTAGTAACCCCATAGGTCTGTGACCCAGTTCCTTCCAATGAGCAGATACTCCATGGGTTTGCACCTGCCTGAGTCACAGGGAGATCTATGTGTCCTCGGCCAGGCTGCCGCACTCTGCCACCATCTGGCAGGGGGAGCTGAGACCTGGGTGCTTAATGGAAGCTGGGGTGGTTCACTCAGTTCCAGCCCCACCCCTGATTGATATTGCTGACTCTTCTATTTTCGCAAAATTTGTGATTCTTCTCTGGCAATATTCCCCTGCGGACCATTGTTTGAGTTCACAGAAACTTCGACTCAGCCCTGGTCTGTGCTGCTGCCCAGAGCTGGTGTGTCTATCTCTGTTGTACTCTGTATTGGGGCAGGTACAATTAAAGCTCACACTCAACTTTCAGTTCCTGCCTCTCTCCTGGGCTGCTTTTGTCTCAGCTATGATCACCTGGGGGCCCGGTGCTTCTGAGGCTCACTAAAACAGTCCTTCAGACTCAGCCTCACCCAGGGAGTATGCCATCTCTGCACTCTTATTCTAGTCTCTGTCCACCCCCCCCACCCCCGCCCTCCGCCCAGGCAGGTACCACCTCAGGCATACCTTTTACTCACAGGGCCTGTGTTTCCATCCCAGACCTGTTTCACCAGTGGTTGCCACTGGAAAAGATGCTTGCTTTCTCTGGTTGCCCAGAGAGGCAGCAAGTGTCTCTTCAAAATATTCCCAGGGTGTGAGCCCTATTATTTCCACCACTGTTGCTTCTCTGTGCCATGGGGCACTGCCTCTCCCTCTCCTATAAGGTTCCCTTAGTCCACTATCTTCTACTTTCACTCATGCTGCAGAATTAGCACAGACCTGCAACAGCCTATGCCCTGTCCACACCTTTAGAGAAAATGCCCAAGAATCTGGACTCCATGGGGGATAGGCCTCCAGACCTCAGGGTGAAAGTGGAGCAGAATGCTGGGAGCTCAGAATTGCAGGTAGAGAATATATACAGTTTTAAACAGTTTTATGCCTGGTGGGAGAGTGCCATGGCACACTGAGGAAGGAGTTCTGGTTTTCAGAGGGTCTCTCCTATGGGATATCTGAACTCTGCTCGCTTGTGTATAGGAAATATACTGCGAGTCGTTCTCCTGGGGGAGGGGACTCCCATCCACTTGGCAATGGATTTTGTACCTATTGTTGTTTCCTTGGGGTCTCAGCTTACCTCACCAGGGTTGATGTGCATTCTTCATTCTTCTCTCCTGTCTCAGCTCTAAACCATCAGCTTACTTGATAAACTTCTGTCCTTTAACTCTCCTTCTGGACAGGAGTCTCTGTGGAATGCTGGCACCAGTCGGCCATCTTGCCTCCACCCCTCATTGTTTTTCTTTGTCTTTTTTTTTAAGGCTGCATAATATTCCATGGTATACGTATGCCACAATTTATTAATCCATTCATGGGTAAATGGGCACTTGGGCTTCTTCCATGACTTAGCAATTATGAATTAGGCTGCAATAAATATTCTGGTACAAATAATCTTTGTTATTAAGTGATTTTTGGTCTTCTGGATATATACCTAGTAGAACAATTATAGGATCAAATGGCAGGTCTATTTTTAGATGCCTAAGTTTTCTCCAAGCATATTTCCAAAAGGAACACATTAGTTTGCATTCCCACCAGCAGTGTAGAAGTGTTCCCTTTCCTCCACATCCATGGCAACATCTCTGGTTTTGGGATTTTGTGATGTGGGCTAATCTTACTGGAGTTAGATAATAGCCCAAAATGGTTTTGATTTGCATTTCTCTGATGATGAAGGATGATGAGCATTTTTTCAGGTGTCTGTTGGCCATGCACCTGTCTTCTTGAGAGAAGTTTCTCTTCAAGTTCCTTGCCCACCCTGAGATGGGATCATTTGTTCTTTTCTTGCTAATATGTTTCAGTTCTCTGTGGATTCTGGTTATTAAACCTTTGTCAGAGACATAACCTGCAAATATCTTCTCCCATTCTAAGAGCTGTCTGCTTGCTTTACTTACTGTGTTCTTGATTGTGCAGAAGGTTTTTAGTTTGATCAGGCCCAATAAGGTATTGTTGGTGATGCTTCAATTGCCCGGGGGGGTCCTCCTCATAAAATATTTGCCCAGGCCTATTTCTTCAAGCATTTCCCATGCACTTTCTTCTAGGATTTTTAAAGTTTCATGTCTTAAGTTTAAATCTTTAATCCAGTAAGAGTCTATCTTAGTTAATGGTGAGAGGTGTGGGTCCAGTTTCAGTCTTCTACAGGTTGCCAGCCAGTTCACCCAGCACCATTTGTTAAATAGGGAATCTTTTCCCCCACTGAATGTTTTTAATTGGCTTATCAAACATTAAATAACGGTAAGTAGCTAGGTGCATCTTTTGGTTCTCTATTCTGTTTGATACATGTACCTCTCTGTGTTTCTGCCAGAACCATGCTGGTTTGATCACTATCAATTTATAATATAGCCTGAGGTCTGGTACTGTGATTCCTCCTGGTTTGTTTTTTATTTCTGAGTAATGTCTTGGCTTTTTCTGTCAAGGCTTTTTCTGATCCATATAAAAGAAAGTATTATTTTTTTTGAGATCTTTATAAGGATTACATTAAAATTGTATATTGCTTTGGGTAGTATGGATATTTTAACAATATTGATTCTTCCCAGCATGAGTATGGTATGTTTTTCTATTTGTTAACATCTTCAGCTATTTGTTTTCTTAAAGTTTCATAGTTTCTTTATAGAGATCTTTCACATCCTGTATTAGGTAAACTCCCAAATATTTCATCTTCTTTTGCACTACTGTGAATGGAATAGAGTCCTTGACTGTTTTTCCATCTTGACTGTTATCAGTATATATAAAAGCTACAGATTTATGAGTGGTGATTTTGTAACCCGAGACTCTGCTGTATTCCTTGATCATTAAAGAAGAGATTTTTAAACTATTTTCCCTTGTTCTCATTCCTGCCACACCTTCCTTTCTCCTCTTCTCACACTTTCTTTTGTTTGTCACAGAAAGTGAACTGTACCTCTATAATGACTTCCTTCACAGTTTCTGGCCCTTTCTTCAGGGAACCCCCAGGGTCCCTGTCTCCACCTCAGCCTGTGTTGCCTCTGTGTCCCCATCCTTCAGTCACTAATTCTCTGGGGGCTGCAGGTTCTGGTTTCCATCTTCACATCACATTGTTGGTTCCTTGAGGACATAAGCTGAGTGGACAAGCCTTTGTTGGATGACGGATCAGGCACCTCATGCCTTCTTTGAGCCCAGGACTATACCAGGCACTAAGGAACCCTTGGATTCCATTCTAAGGAGGGAATTCTTGATCCATGACCTAAAGTAACTTCTTGGCTTTAGATGGTCTGGTAGGAGCCCAGAGAGGAGGAGCTACAAGGCAAGAGACTGGGGTGATCAGAGAAGACCTTGGTGAGTAGAAAAGCAGAAAAGGAAAATATTCCTGGCAGAGGAACAGTAAAAGCCAAGGTATGAGTCTGAGGACCCAAAGACTTGGTTCAGGTCACCACACTGAAAGGCAGAGGTGAAGTCAACAGTGAGACACTGGCCCACAGAAGGGCCCTTGGAAGCTGTGAGGACCCTGTCTCCTTCCTTCTTCTCTGTTTCTGTGTGAGCATCATCCTCACCTTGACTCCATAGGGATCTCCTTACCCTCATTTTCTAGGGCTGGCCCTGGACAGGGAAGGTCCTCTTTGGTTAATGCAAATGAGCTGGAAAACTCTGGGAAAGGGACCTGATTGGTTCATACCCACACCCCCTCCATCTGGACAGATGTTAGGATGTGTTAGCAAAGGGCAGGGCAGGGCTAAGGAAGATTGCCACCCTAAAAGTAAAGGGGTGGATTTTCCAAATGCAGGGGAAGGCTGTCAAATGGAACATCTTTCTGCATGGAGGTGGGCAGCACGTGTGTGATATGTTATGTGGCCAGCGAGTGGAACAGTCAATGGTGTTCAACTCTTCCCTCCCCCTCTGCAGCACCTCATCCTGCCAAAATCTTCTGAGTGAAAGGAGCAGGCAGTATCTAGCTGGCTGCTCAGAACCTACCTAAGACAGTTGAGGAAGGCACATCCCACCTGGGAACCCCCCTGCAGTCCAGGCTCTGGGTACCCTATAGGGTGGTCATTCCTTGCCTTTGAGCACATCCTGAGTCCCCCTGCCAGTATGCTGGGATCTCTCCTCCAAGTGCAGTAGCTCAGACAGACCATCAGAACCAGACACTTTTGTGGCTTTTAACATTCATTTACATATGGACTTTTCTCTGTTTTAGAGGGAAAAGTAAATTCTTTCCCTCTTAAAAATATAAAATTCTTTCAGTGAAATTCATAAATTATATTTTGTAACAACTGGGCAAGAGTATTGTGTATTTATAAAAAACATAGCCTTTGGCATAAAACCCAAATGAGTCTGAATTTTTTATTTACTCCTTGAAATAGCTTCTCTTAGCCACATTCTCCTTATCCTCAGAAGGGATTTAGAGAGTTATTGTGAGAATTTTAAAAAGTAATGATGCACACAGAAACATCCTGCCTGTGCCTGGGGTGAGCTCACTTTCCTTAGCTTAAGAAGATCAAGGGTGGATTGGGGTTTTTTTTCTTTGTTTTTAAATCACAAATTGAGAAGGTAGTTTATATGTATTCCATTTAAAAAGCAAAGTCTCTGGGCCGCGCCTATGTCTCAGTGGGTAGGGCACTGGCCCCATATACTGAGGGTGGTGGATTCAAATCCGGCCCTGGCCAAACTGCAACAAAAAATAGCCAGGTGTGTGGTGGGTGCCTGTAGTCCCAGCTGCTGTGAGGCTGAGGCAAGAGAATCACCTAGGCCCAGGAGTTGGAGGTTGCTGTGAGCTGTGACGCTATAGCACTCTACGGAGAGTGACATAGTGAGACTCTGTCTCAAGGGAAAAAAAAAAAGCAAAGTATCACATTTTATTTCTTATTCTATCAAAAAGAATGAAGAGAAGTAAAGCCTGTGTGGTGTAAGAGTGTGTGTGTTAGGCTTGTTTTTGAGATAAGTAAGAGAAGAGCAAGCTACAGAAGGAGACGGTGTGTTCTCGGCTATTCACTACCAGGCAAGGTCACAACTCTTTGAATTCTATGCACTAGAAAGCAAGAAAGCAAGCCTAAGTAAGCCTGCTGCTGTCAGCAGGGATGGCTGAGGAAAGTTAGCCTGTCTTTCCATTTAGTAAAAACATTTGACAAGGGCGTGTGAGTGGGAGGATATGAAGAGAACCTGCTCAGAACTGATAGTGTTAGCTTTTTTTTCCTGACCTGTTTTCCGTACTACCAGCATTTGGTTTTTCTTTTTGTCATTGACTCATGCTGATTTATTAGGCTGTGTGTTTCAAGGGCACCAGGAGATTGTGTATAGGAGCAGTTCTGAGCTGAGAAAGTGAGAATTACTGTATCAGATGATACCCAATTAACTAATGACAAGCACAGCAGGTAAAATTGGGAGGTGGGCTTTATCTCCGATGTAGCATAAACACTCCGTACATATTAAACATTTTTCAACCTGGAGGAGCTTTCCTACTCCTTTCTCTTCTCTTCCTCCTACCCACTCTCTCTTTCTCTCTAAGCAGGAGCTGTTTCTGCATAAATGAGCATCAAGACGGACAAATCCTTGACATGTGTTCCAGGGTTCAAGGGCAGAGCTTTCTGAAGTTGTTGTCAGGCAGGGAAGCTGCCGGCCACACACCATCCTGCAGCGTAAAACGTGGAAGAAGGGGCATAAACCTAGTTCTGAATCATTGGATTTCCTTTTTTCATGAACTGAGTCATATGATGGCTGCCAGTCTGCAAAGCCTGTTCCATTCTCTGTTCTCTGGGTACCTCTGGCAGCATGAGGTTACTACGGTGTGACAGTCTTGTGTGCCTAACCAAAAGGTGAAATTTGGAAGGAGGAGTTAATCTCCATGTCCGCTTCCCAAGGCAGCTATGACAGCAGTGCAGGAAGCCAGAGAATGTGCTTCTAGAGCAGCCTGCCTCCTGTAGCCATCCCGTCTTCCTCTGGTGCGGCGTCATGCAGCACCACAGTCATCATAACTCTAGTAAGCTTAGGGAAAATAATGACATTAAATGTCTGATATTCTGAAACCCAAATTTGATTTTATGTGCAACTACTATTTTGGATTATCCATGCCTCCTCCTGCATCAGCCAGCAAGAAAAACCCTTCAAAATCTCTAATTCAGTCATTTCCTCTCAAGCTGGCCCAAATCTCCCTCCATGATGCGCCCAGCAGGACTGCTGCTTTAAGTTTTTATTATTAAATCTAACTCATTACTTTTATTAGTCATCCATTTGTGTGACTTTTTCAATCACCAAGCCTGGTTTTCGTGAGCCCAAGGGCAGCACTGTATTCGCCTCTTCAGCCGCAACAAAATCTGGCAGGCGTTTAAGAAATGTTGAACTGGATGTAGGAATGAGAGTCAGCTAGAACCTGAAGGAGAACCTCTTTCTTTGTTACTATTTATTAAATCTGTAGGTCCTACATCTGATCATTTTCCTTCTCTTTGTAAAATCTCTTATCAACATTGGAGGAAAAGAGAGAGAATTAACAGCAGCATCCTGTGAATGATGTCCCGCCAGTGAGAGGTGATCCATTGCTGAAGTGGTAATGTTGCGTTTATTTTGTTCTAGCGCTAGAGAATTTACATGGGTAGTCAAAACCCTAGGTAGGACAGTGTCCGGTTTAAGTGAAAATCCATTCTTGAGAGTTCTGTCTAAAGTAGAACCACCACACATAGTGATAGCAGGAAAATGCTACAAATAGATACACTTTAGATGCCCTTAAACATCTGTTAGTAGGGCGGTGCCTATGGCTCAGTGAGTAGGGCGCCAGCCCCATATACCAAGGGTGGCAGGTTTTAACCCAGCCCCAGCCAAACGGCAACAAAAAATAGCCGGGCATTGTGGCAGGCACCTGTAGTCCCAGCTACTCAGGAGGCTGAGGCAAGAGAATCACCTAAGCCCAAGAGCTGGAGGTTGCTGTGAACTGCGATAGCCACAGCACTCTACCAAGGGTGACAAAATGGGACTCTGTCTCTTAAAAGAAAAAAATAATCTGTTACTAAATCACATATATTTAACTTCTTATTGTGAAGAGTGAATGGATACAAGCATTAAACAATTGGCTGTGCATGGTGGCTCACACCTGTAATCCTAGCATTCTGGGAGGCAGAAGGGAGAGGAGTATAAGGCCAGCCTGAGCAAAAGTAAGACACTATCTCTACTAAAAATAGAAAAATTAGCTGGGTGTAGTAATGTACTCCTATCATCCCAGCTATTGGGGAGGCTGAGGCCAAAGGATACCTTGAACCTAGGAGTTCAAGGTTGCTGTGAACTATGATGAAGCCACTGTCCTCTAGCCAGGCAACAGAGTAAAAGAGTGAGAATGTCTCAAAAAGAAAAAAAAGAAAGAAAAAGAAAATTATTAATCATTTTCACATTGGAACCTATTTTGACATCATTTAGACCTATTCTTCCTCACATGCACATACATATGAATCTTGAAGGTTAATATTTTTATGCTGATATGTTAGTAGCATTCTTCCCTACAGTTTACATATACTGAATTTTCATTTGTTGATGGCTGTTCTTTGCAGTCCCTGGTGCTCTTACTAACTCTGACTTTTTCTAGTGAAGCCTTGAGTCTCTCATGAACCTGCTCTGGCTTTGAGTACCTGTTTCACTTCATTGCTGCTGAAATTTCACACACATCCATTCAGTATGGATTTACTGAGCTCCTATTATATTATGTGAAGTTGAAGTTTATGTTCTGTAACAGTGGGCTCTGGACTGTCCCTCACTAGCAGTGTGACTTTGGACTTGGCTGCTGCTCTGATTAACCAATTGTAAGACAAGGATTACAATAGAGTTGCTTCATGAGGGACTGTTGTTTAGTCAGCGATTAGAACAAGGTGTTTAAGGCAGGACCTGACACATACGAGGTACTAAATGTAATGGCAGCTGAATTGCTATCATGTATTCCCACACAGTGGGTTTCCAGTGTGACAGTATCGTTTTACTTTGCGCAGACAAAACTGTCTAGGTCTCAGGGGCTTCTGGTTGGTGGTTACGTCTAACCCTTCAGTGTGAAATGTAACCCAGGTAGGACGGCATAGGAAGGACTCCGCCACCTTTCATGGCTCCACACAATCTTATTCTGTCCCACCTGCCAAGACAATCTGACTGCAAGTCCATTTTTCTATATTGCCACCATCCCTTGGTCTTTGTTAGGACTTCCTTACAACCTCACTGTCACTTGCGGTTTAATTACCCAAACAGACATCTTTCCAGTCAGTTGAAATGAGAATTCTGCGTTCTAAAATTTCTCCTTTGTCTTTTACATCTTCCTTCTGAAAAGTTTTACTTGGTAGATACTAATTTTATTTTATATTATTATTATTATTTATTTTATTTTTTTTTTTTTTTAGAGACAGAGTTTCACTTTGTTGCCCTCAGTAGAGTGCAGTCGCATCACAGCTCACAGCAACCTCCAGCTCTTGGGCTCAGGCTATTCTCTTGCCTCAGCCTCCCGAGTAGCTGGGACTACAGGCACCTGCCACAACACCTAGCTATTTTTTTGTTGCAGTTTGGCTGGGGCCAGTTTTGAACCCATTACCCTTGGTATATGGGGCCAGCGCCCTACCCACTGAGCCACAGGTGCAGCCAGATACTAATTTTATCTAAGTTAATCTTAGACATTGAACTTTAATAAATGATGTCTTATTTTTGTAAAAGTAGGCCAGGCTTTTGCTTGGTACTTAGGTAATTTTAGAAAATTCCAATAACATGGCTAGTCTTTGACAAACTTTGCCATTTATGCTCAACTGATGAGATCCCTCTGGCTTCGATTCTCTGAGGCGAGATCATAACATACTGATACAATGGTGTCCTTCTTATTAACTGCAGATGGTGGGGCTGGACTTCCTTTGAACCATTGCTCCATTCAATCTGATAGTAAGTCTCCCTGGATGCTACTCATTTCCTGGACTATTTTCATGACCAATACTGCTGTCCTTTTATTATGCAAACAAAGGACATAATTTATTGAGCCCTAGTTGGACTTGCTCCTGCTTCAAATCCTCCTCCCTTCCGTGTTGACTTTTTTCTACCTTCCGACCTCTGTGTTTATGCTGAAAAGGTTCTTGCTGGGTGGTGGTGTTCTTTTGTTCTGTCTGGTTCATAGGGATATTTTTGGACTATTGGTTATGATGAATATTTATGGAAAATGTCACTACACACTCCAGTGAGGAATCAATGTTAAAGAGTCTGGCCCCACAGCTGTCTCTGTGTCCCTTGAAACCAGGACCTTTTCACACTTACATAGTATCAAGTGTAGTGCCTTGCATGAATTAGGACCCAGATGAGATTCCTCTAGCACTGACTGTGTTTGTGCCATGGCACAAAGCTAAACGTTTCCCAGATTTACTGCATTAGTTATCAATAACCTTTTGTTTAATTGGGTTCATGAGAATAAAAATTGTATGAATTATATTCTGCGATTATGAACTAAATCTAGGTATCAGATTTCCTTTGCAAATGGGAGAAGAGAATATATTTCAGCATTTTCCTGATCAGGAGGCCAGGAGTTCCCTGCTCCTCATGTTTTTTTGGCATGTCCGTTAGCCGTGTTTAGCACCCTCCTCAGTTCTTGGAACCTTGCTTTTCCACCCCAACATTTCCATTGGACCTAAGATGGTAGGGAAAGGGAGGAAGAGGGGGAGGAGAAGAGAAGAAAGCGTGAAAGCTGTTCTCCATCACTGTGTCTGCAGCACGTTCTTTAGGATGTTTAAGTCTAATGTCCATGTTCATGGTCCTGACCTATCCTAAAGACTACAAATCAACTTGAATGTGTGCAAGGTACTTTTAGGCTGCCCGGCTGGGATATGGGTCTGGGTCTTGCGAAGGTGCTATTTTGCCACAGCATCCTCCTCAGGTGGCAGCCTCCAGGAGAGGGGAAAGCACTTAAAACTGCTGGACATTCTCACACAGGTCCCACATGTCACCCACTATCCTGCAGGTGCTTAGATGAGTCAAGGATTTAGCATTCCCTTTCTTAACAAAACAATTAGTTTGCTAACCATCTGAATTATTTCTAAACATAAGAATGTGGCTTTCTTTTCCTCAAGGGAGGTGCTATCTATTTCCCTCCTTTGGAGGGAAGGTGCTAGCACAATACAAACAACATCATTGTGTATGATCACCCAGCGATCCTGAGGTTACTCCACTTCCTGACTGATATTGTCTAGTCTCATTGTTTCAAATGCCTGTTCAAAATGTCTATCCCATCCCGTTTCAGAACTTTCCCAAATTCCAGACTTAGTCATCTCCCTTCACAATTGGCATTACCACTGGGCAGTCTAGTAAACTTCTCAAATTTAGCAAGTCTGAAACTCAACTCTTACCTGTTTCTCCAAACCTGTTTTACTTATGATTCTTCCGTCTCAGTTCATGGCAATTCTATTTTTTTCTATAACTTAGGGAAAAATCAATAGTCACTCCTGACTTCTTTCTTTTTCTCACACCTGACATTCAACCTACCAAGAAATCCTATTGTCTGTACCTTTAAAATATATCCATGATCTGTCTACATTATCACCAACTCCTGCTAACTCTCTAGTCTAAGTCTCTGTTAGGGCTTAGAACAGGCTACTACAAAATTTAGTACCTTGGAAGCTAAGAAAACAAAAGAAGCACTGTTTGTCACTCTCTGATCTTCCTACACCTTTCTGTGTGACAGCTGCTATAGAGAAATTCTCTGACCTAACTCCCCTGAAGCAGAGTTAGCATGAAAGACCCTATGTAACAAGTGCCCTGCACCAGAGGGACAGGAAAGGAATGCTTCATAGATAGGCCAAGAAGAATCTCAGCAAACAGGCCATTACTAAACTCCCCCTGGTTTGTTACCAGTAGATTACACCTTTTTCATCCCATCCTGTTTCTACATTGCTGTCAATTCTTCATGGAAACAAAGCATAAAAATACCAAGTTTTCTCCAGGTCTTTGGATCTTCATTTCTGAAAGTTCTATGTCATGTAAAACTTATGTTAAAGAAACTTGTTAGGGCTTTCTGTAGTTACTCTGTCTTTTGTTATAGAGGTAGCAGCCATGAGCCTGGTAATGAGTAAGGAAAAAATGGTACTTTTGCTCCTCTACATCCCCATCGCCTTTTCCTGAACAATCGCCGATCCTCCATGTCTTTCTGCTTCCATCTCGTCCTTCTATGGTCTATTCCCAACTTGAAGTAGATCTCATTGTATTCTTTTGCAGTATTTCCCCATATCACTCTGAATACTCAAAATCTTGACAGTGGCTTTTAGTTATGGTTTTGTAACAAAGCATCCTTAAACTCAGTGACTTGACAGCATTATTTATTAAGTGTATGAATTCTATGAGTCAGGAATTGGGACGGGGTGCAGTGGGGACAACTTGTCTCTGTTCTGTGATGCCTGGGTCCCTCATACTCAAAGGCACAAATCATCTGAAATCTTGTTCACTCACCTATCTTGAGGTTGATGCTGGCTGTAGGCTGAGATCTTTGCCCAGGCTGTCAGCTGAAACACCCACATGGCTTGGGCTTCCTTACCACATGGTGGCTGGGCTGAGAGCCAGGCAGAAGCTGGACTTTGGCCTCAAAGGTTATATAAAATCCGTCTTAACACAATAACTGTGAAATTGCCAGGAAGGCTATGTTAACCAGTGTGATATAAATGTGTCAACCGGTCTGTGAAATTAGTGTATGATGTCCCATGATCATATCAATGTACACAGCTATGACTTAATAAAAAAATAAATAAATAAATAAAATTACTTAAGTTTAAACAAATTTAATATCTAAACATATCTTGTATAAACCTTTGACCATAAGTTTCTGTTTTTATGCTCCTATTTACTAAATGTTTTATTTATTTTAATTTACTGACATTTATTTTTGTTTAGGCATGTCCACAATTTTATTTAAGTAAGAACCTTAAATATATGGGTACTTTTCCCAATAAAAAAAAATAAAAAAATAAAAATAAAAATTAGAGTCAATCCTCAAGCCCTGCTACTCTGCCTTATCAATCACATTTACAAAATACTCTAAATTCTTTGTTGTCACTTCAACAGTATTAACAAAATCTTTGCCAGGAGTAGATTCCATCTCAAGAAACCACTTTCTTTGCTCATGCATAAGAACCAAGTTCTCATCCTTGAAGTATGATCATGAGATGGAGCAATTCAGTGCTTTCTTCAAGTTCCTCTGCTAATTCTAGTTCTCTTACTTCTACCACATCCACTGAAGTCTCGAACCTCTTCCAAGTCCCCCATGCTAGCTGGAATCCACTTCTTCCAAACTCCTGTTAATGTTGATAATCTGACCACTTTTCATGAATCACAAATGTCCTTAATGGCATCTAGAGTGGTGAATCCTTTCCAGAAGGTTTTCGATTTACTTTGCCCAGATTTATCAGAGGAATCACTGTCTATAGCAGCTGTAGCCTTGCAAAATGTATTTCTTAACAAGGCTTGAAAGTCAAAATAACTCCTGATCCATGAGCTCCAATGGATGTGTTAGCAGGTGTGAAAACAACATCAATCTCCTTGTACATCTCCATCAGGTCACCCAAAAGCCTTTTTCTCTGAGTGGCAGGTTTCAACAATGGTTTTAAAATACTCAGTTTTTAAAAACTGTCCTGTAAATAGATGTGGACTATCCAGGCTTTGTTGCTCCATTTATAGAGCACAAGCAAAGTAGATATAGCAAAATTCTTAAGGGTCCTAAGATTTTCAGAATGGTAAGTGAGCAATGGCTTCAACTTAAGAGTCAGCAGCTACATAAGCCCCTAATAAGAGAGTCAGCCTGTCCTTTGAAGTTTTGAACCCACACATTGACTTATCTTTAGCTATGGAAGTCCTAGACCAGAGGTTCTCAACCTGTGGGTTGCGACCCACAGGAACTGTACTAAAGGGCTGCGGCATTAGGAAGGTTGAGAACCACTGTCCTAGACAGCATCTTCTTCCAATAGAAGGCCATTTCATCTACATTGAAAATCTGTTGTGTGGTGTAGCCACCTTCACCAGTGATCTCAGCTAGATCTTCCAGACAACTTATTGCAGCTTCTACACCAGCACTTGCTGCTTGCTTCACCAGGTACTTTTATGTTCTGGGGATGGTTTCTTTCCTTAAACCTCATGAAATAACTTCTGCTAGCTTCAAATCATTCTTCTGCAGCTTCCTCGACTCTCTGCCTTAAAATTGAAGAGAGTTAGGGCCTTCGTCTGGATTAGGCTTTTGAAGGAATGTCATGACTAGTTTGATCTTCTATTCAGACTACTTAAACATTCTCCCCATCACCAATAAGGCTGTTTCACTTTTTTACTGGAGCAGCACTTTTAATTTCCTTCAAGAACTTTTTTCCTTTGCATTCATAATTCAGCTGCCTGGTACAAGAGGCCTAGTTTTAGGGCTCTCTTGGCTTTTGGCTTATCTTCATCACTAAGCTTTACCATTTCTAGCATTTTTTTAAGACAGAGTCTCACTCTGTCACCCTAGGTAGAGTGCTATGCCATCAGTCTAGCTCACAGAAACCGCAGAGGAGTAGCTGGGACTACAGGTACCTGCCCCAACTCCTGGCTTATTTTTCTGGTTCTTCCTCTTGCTCAGGCTGATCTTGAATTCCTGACCTCAATCTACCTGCTTTGGCCTCCCAGAGTGCTAGAATTACAGGCTTGAGCCACTGTGCCTGGCCATATTTCTACCTTTTGATTTAAAATAAGATATATCAACTCAACTTTTCCTATTACTTTAACACCTAGAGGCCATTATCGGATTATTAAATGGCTTATTTTCAATATTGTTGTGTCTCAGGGAATTAGGAAGCCAGAGAGAGGAAAAGCGACGGAGGACAGGCCAATTAGTAAACAGACAACATACATATTTACTGACTAAGTTTGCTTAATGGGCATGGCCTGTGGAACCATAAAACAATTACAATAGTAACACCAAAAGATTACTGCTCACAGATTACCATAACAGATATAATAATGATGCAAAACTTCAAATACTGTGAGAATTACCAAAATGTGATACAAACACACTAGGGTGAGGGCATGCTTTTGGAAAAATGGCACTGCTACTCTTGCTCAATGCAGGATTGCCACAAACCTTTAATTTGTTTAAAAAACACAGTATCTGTGAAGTGCAGGAGAGTGTGACAAATCGAGGTAAGCTTACGCCAAAAAGTGCCTCCAGGGAGAGGAGGCTGGAGGTTATGTTAACAACCATACTACTTCCTTGGCTTTCCCAGTTTTTAAAATCAGAATCTGGTAGGTTTTTTCCCTCCTTTGTTTGAAATGTAGAATTACATACAATTTAAGCTTATTCTAGTAGTTACAATTCTGAGGAGCAAAGGAACACAGGATACTAAAATTTGTTCCGTGGCAAATGTGTTCTAAGTTCTGGACCAGCTCTTTTACTTACATTATTTAATTCCGGTGACAATTTTATGATAAAAGCATTATCTGACCTATTTTACAGGCTACTAAGAACGTGGTACTTACCCAGCCCTGCAGTAGATGACTGTGGGATACCTAAAAACTAACAACCCTGCTTTTTTAAGCTCGGGAAGAAATCTGTGAAGATGTGGTGTTAGCATCATATAGTGTCACAGACACGCTGCTAAATAACATAAGGCACTTGAAGAACAGAACTGTATGAAAACAGGATGCTGAGTATGAGGAGGTAAGATATAAAAATAAGGAAAGAAAGAGAGAGGAGAGTTATTAGTGTGGTCCAAGCACAAAGGAGGAGAGAAGTGCTTGGACTCAGCATTGCAAAACTGAGGAAGAGGAATCTTAGGTACAGTGGCAGCAGGAGAAATTGGCTCTCACCTTAGAGGATGGAGGAAGGGATCACTCAGCTCTTCTGACAGTGAGAAGGGGAAGAAGCAAGTCCAGAGAAGAATCTGCAGGACTTGGTGACTAAGAGAGGACAAGGACAAGTATTCGATGACTGCTCCAAAGCCCAAATTTAGGAGAGTAAATCAGATAAAGAGAGTTTTGAGAGGGAGGAGATAATGTTGAATTTGAGGTACAAATAAAACTTTCAAGTGGAAAATGTCTAGAAAGTTGAAAAGGGAGGAGAATAACCCTAGGAGAGGACTGTGCTATTGAGGAACCAACCAAGAAAACAGAAACCAAGCAGGCAAAGAGTGAGGTGGGAGAGGTGGACAACAGAGGACCCCAAAAGGGTCGGAAAAACAGGCGAGTTTAGGGTGCCGGGGCACTTTCACTCGAGAACTGAAGGCAACATACAAGAAGGCCAGATGGCAAGAAAGTGCGAGTGTTGACAGCCTTCCACTCATCAGTCTAGAGAGTTTGTCTGGGAAGTGTGAATGAGAGAAATATTTTATTGGCAAACGTTTATATAACAAATACCACACAAATAAGCAGAGTTGCTCAGAGGATTTTGGCTTGATTTTAGAAAAAGGAGAGAATTAAGACTATCTGAAGGTCAAGGGATAGTAGATTAATCTTTTCTGCTACTGCAGATGATTCCACTTCCTAAACTTCCTGGCTAACTGTACTGAGTACTCTTTTTGAGTAATAAACGTTTAGAAAGAGGAGGGAAGGGTGCAGCAGCCTGTAGCAGTCATGAGGTTTCAAGATTTCCCACTCACTTGGCTTCTTTCATTAAATGCACCCAGAGAATCTATCTACTTTCAACCCACATTACCTGGCTCACCACCCTGTCTAGGCCTTGCTGCTGGTCTCCTTCACTAACCTAGACTGGCCGCCTTCCAGTCCGAGCCCCCGGCCTCCATGCCCCTTCCTCTAAACAATATGATGACCTATCCTTCCAGTGTTACGCATCTGCCAGTGCAGGTGAAGCCACATCTTCCCTGTTATCTCTTTCAACATTAGAAAATCTACTTTTTCACTGCTTATTAACATTCTTGGGTTTCTTTTCTCATTCCTTTAAAATTTCCAAATCCCCAAGACAGCCAAATCATTTGTTTCAACGGTAGCCCCTTCTCCCAACACAGCCTCATCAGGTCAATTTGTAATTACAGTGCTAATTAGTTTTAGTTCTAAAATGTTCCTTTTTTCTTTGTTAGAACTATGGATTTATACCTATCTTTTCTGAGAAGTTTCTAATACCCAATTTTCTAAGCTAGGGGCGGTGGCTCACGACTGTAATCCTAGCACTTCTGGGAGGCCAAGGCAGGTGGATTGTTTGAGCTCACAAGTTCGAGACCAGTCTGAGCAAAAACAAAAAAAAGCAACATTCCTTCTCTACTAAAAATAGAAAAACTGAAGCAAGAAGATTGCTTAAGCCCAAAAGTTGAAGGTTGCTGTGAGCTATAATGCCATGGTACTCTACCCAGGGTGACAGCTTGTAACTATGTCTCAAAAAATAAACAAATGAATAAATAAATAAAAATCTCTATGTTTACTGGGTTTTTAAGCCCCAAGATGAGTCACTTTCCCATAAGGTACTTGTCACTTCCATGTCACAAAATGGCTATTCTTTATTGGAAAGAATGAGTTCTTTTTTGCTTTCTCTATATTCTGAGACATAAAATTGCCAGTAAATCAAATTTGGTATTTATTAGATTCTCTGTGTTACATGGGATGAAGTTTCCAGCAGACTTTGACATAGAGTCCTCTAATTATTATTATGCCTTTGCCTCTACTTGGCATGTATCTAAGAAACTAACATACTTAAGTATCAAAGGTGGGATTTTACAGGAACATTCCTTTGCAAATGACAAGAGAGAGTAACAGTAGCAAACAGTTAGTAGTTATTGGTAATAGCAAAGACAGTATTTACACATGTAAAAAAAATCTACATACATCAAAGAGAATAACAACAAAAAAAGGAATGAATAACCTACGAAAATCATAAAATACTCTTCTATTGCATTTGGGATATAGCTTGATTTAATCAAAGAAGTCATTGGATCAATTTTTCAAGTGCATATTTACTGCAAATAAAACACGGCATTACTCTATTAGTTTATGGTTAGCATCTCCTTGATGTTAAAACTCACCTAATTCAATGCTAGCTGAGGAACAATTTGTCTTTGAATTCCCTTCCCCTTTTCTTCCACCTCAAGAGTCAGAGAGTTAGCTTCACTTTTTGTGTTTCTTACAAAGTTATATTTTTAGTTCCTGAGACTTGATGGCGCTCTATCTATCTGTAATTATACTGTGAAAGCATAAGGAGACTCCAATGAAAGGCCAGCAGCAGACAAGTGGTCTTGATCAGCTGTACGGGGCTGGGCATACCTGGCAGGGCTCCCTCGGCCTCCAGGCAGGCATGAAGAACCCCAAGAACTGGACCAGCTTTCACTGTAGGCCCCAGTGCAGGGCGTTATTTCACCGCCCTGGAAGCCAAGAAGAGAGTGCTAGGAGTGACGGCCTTCTAGAAAACTCTCTAGACCCTAAAGTGCCACCACTCTCCTCTCTTAGAAACAAAATAAAACAAAACAATCTCAACCTCCTGATGGAAGGTTTGATGCTACTTTTAGTTCCAGTTTGGAAATATTGTCCAAGTTAAAGTGAAAAAATTTTTTTCTTAAAAGAAAAGAAGAAGTAATAAATCTGGATTTTACCCAGGACAAAAGAAATAACATGCTATCAAATCAGATGTTTTGAAATGGTAATAGCTTTCAGGGAATAGGAAACATTCTTCATATAAGTCTTCTTCCACAGTTATGCAGAATTCCCTTTTGTAAGGGACCATTATTGTCTTAGGATAAATAAAAAGTGCTATTATATTTGTAGGTTTTTACAGCTCAGTGTAATTTGACGCTTTCGGTGTTTACACAATGATCTTTGCACTATCCAGTGCTTTTGGCTCTTTAGTTTAAATTAGTGATATAATTGAAGCAAAGTAGTGCATTTATATTCTCTTCATTGGTAACATTAGCATATAATGCAAATTCACTTCACAAGTTTATATATATGCACACATTTTTTCATAAGATTCAGAAAGGGTGGAAGTGAGTTCTTATTGCTAAAGAGATGAAGGTGAATGACCCAGACCACAAAACTACAGGTGCTAACGAAGACAAATATGGGCCCAGCTGGAATTAAGAGCTTCATACATATTTAGGAGTCTAGATGGTTAAATACTTTTCCGATAAACACTAACAGCTAAAAGTGTCTCTCTTACGGGATAGACTGGGCTCTCCAGATGTACATTCACAAATAAACACTCCTGAAAAAAAATCTAGCCATACGTTCGTTTTTTAAAAAATGAATATTTTACCAATTATATGCCAATAAAGTCAAATTCTACTGAGAAAATGCTGCAATTCATTTTGTTATAGCCATTTTTTTTTTTTTTTTGCCGTTTTGGCCAGGGCTGGGCTTGAACCTGCCACCCTCTGTTATATGGGGCCAGTGCCCTACTCCTTGAGCCACAGGCACTGCCCTGTTATAGCCATTTTAATGATGTTATTAATATTGACTAAGTATCCCAGGTCTTACACTTGGAAACCCATTTTATCATTGTGATACCGAGAGTCCTCTCATATAACACAATGCATATGACTCTACAACACAATCAAGGAAATATTTAGCAGCTGAACAACTACTACTTACGGTTGGCAGAGCTTCACCAGGTCCTGGTCGGTGGTGTTGGGAGGCAGTCCTCGGATGTAGAGATTTGTTTTGCTCAGCTGATCCCATCCGGAGTTGCTACTGCTGCTACTATTGTTATTACTGCTGGTGGTGCTGGGACTGGGAGGGGCCATGGGATGGGCCGGGACCAGAGACTGCTGGAAACAAACATCAGAGGCGTTAGAATGAGCTTCAAAGCTTGTGTGATCTCCAAAATAAAAAGAAGTTACTAAGATTTAAATACACTATCTTAAGCTACCTTGAGTACATTTTAATTTTCACCTTAAAAAAGACCTCTCCTTTCACGTGAAATTGTTAGGATTTTTCTAAGTAGATTCTGTATGCATACCTTAAATGTGACTAAATGTTATGTAAGTTTTATTTATTCATACAGTTTAAGGAACACATCTACTGTGACTCAAAATTAACTTATGTGAAGTTATATGATGATATCAACTTAACATACAGTAATTTAGAAATCACTAGACTTGTGAGGTTTTCAAATTCTGAAGAACATGGGATTGAAAGTTGCAGACAATTTTATTTTAAAAAAAGAGATCAGTCATGACCAAATAAGACGGAATTTAATCCAGATTCTCACTCGGGACAACTTCACCTAGTTCTATAGCAGCAAGCAACTTCACTGAGGCATCTGGATGAGATTCACAGGCACGCTGCCTTCGCTTCGCTAACCTTGTGAAATTTAACCCCTGTGAGAATGGTGTTGCAGTTGGAAGCCTTCCCAGGCCTCACAGCAATCACCACAACTCTTGTAAAGCCTGCAACCAAGGGCTCAGCATGGTTTTACAGTCAGCAGCCACCTAGGAAGAATGTCTAAAACTGTAGTCACACCAGACAATTCCCTATGAACCGACTGAAAGAAACCCTAGTTCTCTGACCCTGCGCCACACATGACTTTTGAGGAAGTTAAACAGCTCAGCTTGAGAGGGAAGTGAGCCCAACCCAAAGTGTCCTCGGAGCAAACGCTCAGCAATTGCACATCAGGACAGGAATGTTTTCACTTCACATCCTCTAAATAATAAAGATTCTGTACTAACCTTAGGATGCCAGTTATAGGAATGGTTTGGACAAAGAAAATCAAGTAGTCACTAGGCATTCAACAAAATGCAAATCTTATAGCTTGACTATTAACAGCACGAATAAGAAAATGAGGCATATATCTGTAGGAGACAGATCCACCGTAGAAAGTCTGAAAAGCAGACCCCTTGCCACAAACACACTCAATTATCTCCTCAGCAACCTCAGCTACTCAATATAGATTCCTGGTTCCATGCCCAGTTTCTGCCCTGATCTTCCTAATTCCATGACACCCCAACACACAGGGCTCTCATTAATTGAGATGTTAACTGCTTATTCTGGTTTTTTACCTTTCAAATTCTTCTTCCCACTGCCCAAGGTCCTTCCTGAGTTAATCAACCGAGTCTAAACACCACTTTAATCTAAATTCTAGAAGGAGTGCAGCAAAGAGAGTTAACAATAGTCAATGTACAAATGCTACTTTTCTTTTCTTTTTGAAACAGAGACTTAACTTGTTACCCTCAATACTGAGTGCCTTGGTGTCATAGCTCACAGCAAGTGATTTTCTTGCCTCAATCTCTGGAGTAGCTGAACTACAGGTACCCACCACAACGCCCAGCTATTTTTTTTTTTTAAAGGCAGGGTCTTTGCTCTTGCTCAGGCTGTTCAACTCCTGAGCTCAAGCAATCACCCACCTGGGCCTCCTACAGTGCTAGCATTACAGGTGTTAAAATGCTACTTATTCTGACGGCTGAACTTGGACTGGGAACATCTCTACTGCTTAACCCCAAACCTGCCTGAGACCACATCCTCCTTTCCCCACATGGCTGGTTTTCCTCTAAGGGCTAAAAAGTTTACTTTCTAGGTATAAAACTGCACTCTGCTGCAGGCTGCACCTGGGAGGCAGAAGATCTGCATTCCCTCCCAAAGTCACTCCACTGCTACCTGCTTTCACCTCAGCGGGAACAGGGTGCCGGGAAGTAGCACACCCATCTGCTTCCCTGTCCTAAGACGTTGACTGACACAGAAAACTTGTTCTAATCCCTGACACAAGCCACACTGTCACTGATTTACAGCAGGACCCTGTAAGTTCAGGGCAGCTGTTGGGAGATGAAGCGTGGTCACCTGGCTAAGACTTGGGGAAGTCAGAAAGCAGGATCAGGTCCTTCCCGCTTTTGAGTGGGTTACATGAACATGAAGCAAACAAACCATCAGACACTCTGAAGACTGCACTCCAAGCCTGCATCCACTCTGCCTTCTGCTTTTGTCTGTGGTCGAAAAGGGAGGGTGGGCATGAACTTGTGAGATTAAAAGAAACGTTGGGAGTATGATTTATCTGGAGATTATTTAGACATGAAAGTAGTAGCTTTTAATTTATGTGTTTATTTTTGCCATAAGAAGTAGAACTGTGATTTACATTTCCGAATTCATGCAACCGGTTTACTCTGTTTGACAGGCATCCATATTTATTACAGTAACATTTTCCCACTGTGAGAAGGGAGTGAGGAACGTGCACAGCCAGGCTATCCCTGCTACCTCTGTAGCCGCCCTGTGAGGGAATGAAATCTCTCAGCATGCTGATCCCTGGCAGAAGGGGTTCCTGCATGTACCTGAGGGGCACTACTGGCCTCTGGTGAATCCTATGTAGAACAAAGTTCAAACTTAAATTTTATCCAAAAATGAACTCTTTCTTGGATCTAGCTGAAGATAGAGAAAGATACCAGAAAGAGAGAAGCACCTAATTATTCTAGGTTGCTGATCTTTTTGTTTTCTGAAGCAGAACATTTTAGATCAAAGATAACCACTGGCGGTCTGTATTTTTTTTTTAAGAAAGTAAAAGGTGCCTTTAAGTTAATGAATGCATAACCAGATAGCCCTTTATTAAAAACAAACAAGATTAGTTATCTGTGAACTGTAGGTAGTAAAGAGAGGGAAAAAAAGGTTCGTTTTAAAAGGAAAAACAGAATTAAACCTTCTCTCCTAAATCGAAATGCAAATAGTAACAAGTCTTAAAACTACAACTTCAGAACTCTGAGAAATTTAAAGCAATTACACTTTGTAGTTAGATTACATACCTTGGGAGCACAAATGGTAAACTTTAAAAATATATTTTTTAAAAAGTTTACAAAGGGATCAAGACATTTTACCAAGTTCCATTTTTATCACTGGTTGCTTTTTTACATTTTGCCTCTCAAAACCCCTAAGCTCCCTTGGAACTTGACAAGATCCTCTATGGATGAAGTTTAAACACATTCACTCTATTTAGGGAACCTGGAAGCTACAGAACCACAGCTAAGTGCCCACCCACCCCACGAGCCTAGTTACTCTACTTCAGCCTTCTTTAGCCTAATTTTACTGCTTCTGATCAGGTTAAACAAGCTACATTTTGTCTCCACGGATAGGGGAAACAAGCTAATTGAGTTTGCTTGATAACATTTATCTAGGCTTCTTTGCATGCTAAAATTGACAGAAAAGTCATGAAAGAAAGGGGTGGTTGTGTTAGCAGACCCTCTGCACTCCCGCACAAGTGGTGAGGCATCAGCAGGAATAGCCCTCATCAGCACGTGGGAGGACTTCCTCCACAGAGAGCAGTCAGGGAGGACTTCCTGTGTGGACATCAATACTCCCATTTGGCCAGGAAGGCTCACTACGCCTCCCACACTAAAAACCAAGATCAACAACAAGCAGAGGGCAACTACACACAGGGGAATTGTATTCCTTCTCCATCACTCCTCACCCAATACCACACTAAGTAGTCTCCCTCCGCTATGTAAATGCAGATCTAAAGGTCATTTACAAAATTCGCCTCTAGTGAACTAAGATCATATACATTGTTGTAGATTTCTGTTCAGCAAAGATAACCGAAAAACGATGACTTGTCATTTTAAATTCTATTGTCTCATTTCCTTCCTAGTACTAATAGGCTAAGGAATAGTGCTCCGACCAATCTTACAGCCTGAGCTACTCTCCTCTTCCCACCATCCCCCTTACTTTGCCATTTCCCTAAGAATTCTAGTACATTTTGAAGGGAAAGGAAACCTAGGACCTGCTCTTTAATTTCTCTTAAGTCTTTTCTGTAAGGCTGTCATCCTTTTTTTCTTTTTTCTTTTTTCTTTTTTTTTTTTTTTGAGACAGAGCCTCAAGCTGTCACCCTGGGTAGAGAGCTGTGGCATCACAGCTCACAGCAATCTCCAACTCCTGGGCTCAAGTGATTCTCCTGCCTCCACCTCCTAAGTAGCTGGGATTATAGGCACCCGCGACAAGGGATGGCTAGTTTTTGGTTGCAGCCATCACTGTTGTTTGGCAGGTCTGGGCTGGATTTGAACCTGCCAGCTCAGGTGTATGTGGCTGGCACCTTAGCCACTTGAGCTACAGGCGCCAAACATAAAGTTGTCATCTTTATAGTGTTAGAAGGTTATAATCCCCACCCGTGTCCCTACACCACCACCACGATATGTCAAACAGCAGGGACATCTAAGATTTCAGCCATTTTCCTTTATCCAGAAGCAAACTAGTCACTACAGATGCCCCTGAGAGCAAAGAGAAGTGACAGAATATTATCATTTCCACTGGGAAATAGTATGTGTTTAATACCAGGTCTGACATGAACTGAATACTGGGTAAAGACAGGGTTTGCTACACTAATTTCCAGATACTGGTTTCTCTCTGTAGGCTTTCAAGATGCAAAGGAATTTAACAACTTAAGAGAATTATCAAACGGAGTGAGGGAGACAGCCACATGTCCCAAATCACCACAGCGAGGGTATGTTCTTTGTTTTCTGTTAGCCATCTGAGTGGCTGAGAGGGGGCTGGGAACGATTACTGGGAAAGAGAAGTTCTGGAGCACAGAACTAGAAAAACAAAACTGAGAAGTAGGAGACGACCCAGAGAGAGGTAAGAAACTTTGGCGGGGAGGTGACGGGAAGGCACGCTGAGGCCAGAATGCTAAAGAACAGAACCTGGAAGACTGAAGAGTAACAGTACCACTTTACCACACAGTGTCTTAATTATTCATACTATGGAGGAAGGGAAATATCAATTAATCCCATTTGATACAAGGATATCAAAGCTTAAACTGCACAGCTAATTAGTTACTGAAACTTGTTCTCACACCTTCACCTTTCCTTGTTTGAAAACAAACTTTGCAGCTTCTCAAGACCATTAAACTGAGCAATAGATTATTAAATACTTCTTTGTTAGATTGAGTCTATCAAGGGAGAGGGATCCATGTTATATTAGCTATTCAAATAAAATCTAAAAATAAAAATTCCCAGTAGGCTTCACAATTACTCTTACAAGAAATCCATCAAAGCTGATCCTTGAACGTAAAACTGCAATCTCCACATAGAAGCCTCTTTAACTAAGTTCATGAATAAAGCATCATTTTCATAGGTTTCGAATAAAAGTTGTGAAGACTTACATGGTTGAATACAACATGACTGACTGAATAGATAATTTTCCCAGCAGACTCCACCCAGAAACTGGATTCCTTGTCATTGGAATATCTTTTAAGGTCAGTTCTGTGACTTGTTCTGTTCCCTCCAAAGGTTCTTCCAAGAACCCCAAGACTTGCCAAGTTGCCCCTTGCAAACTCTGAGCCTTGTGCTACTTGTTCCTTCTAGTTTTCTTAACAGCATTTATAAGGAGGTGGAGGGGGCAGTGCACACGAAGAGCTAAAAGACCAACATGAAGAGACCAGATGGAAGACGTTCTATTTAAGTTATTCACCAGAAAACTGGAAGATCAAAAAAAAAGAAAGTGAGGGGCCCTAGGCAATGGTTTTAAAACTTCCTTGCCAGGAAACACATTGACTAGGAAGGAAAAGCTCTTCACAGTGAGTTCCCAGCCTCAGTTACCTTTAAGTGCATCACATATAATGGTGTCTTATGGCACAGTTTCTAAAAATAGCAAGAGTTCAGCCAAGGGAAGATCAGTGAGCCAAGCCGGGAAGATGAAAGGGCAAGGGACAAAATGGTTGAAGACGGCTTCACAGAGGGGTAGATGGCTGAGTGAGTTGAATGTTAAGTGACAAGTCATTAAGAATAAAAGGAATGGCAAATCTGAAAGCAGGTGGGCAGGAACCAACAGAGGTACAGAAGGGAGGGAGCAGGGTTCATGAAGGCCACTCCACTGCCCAACCGGGCTGGCCCAGAGGAAGCTCCCAGGAAGCTCCCGTGAGTGGTGTGAGGAGCAGCGAGGGGTCACAGTGAAAAGGTAGCAGGAATAACCTGGAAAGCACCTGATGTTCCAGGTTACCACAGAGTCAGGGGAGAAAAGAGAATTTAAAGGCAATCAACAAAGAGGATGGCTTGTGAGGAATTTTTTGGGAAACTCTTCTCTTCCTTCTATGACAAGAAGGTATATTATAGAAGAAAAACTACCAGATGGAAAAAATTAGAGTATCAGATTCAAGTTCCTGCCTTGGTCAAGAACTGAAATGAATGTCATCCCTGGTCAGCTCAGTTCCTCACCTATGAATGAGTGGGTTAGAATGGATGACTTGTAAGCTCCTCTCCAGCTCTAAAATTCTACAGCTGGACAGTGCCATCTCTAGCTAAGGCATATCAAAAAAGAACCCAGCCAAGCCCCGGAGTACTCTTACCTGTCTGCCAACCAGTCAGAGAAATGGAGCAAGAGGTTAAGGCAGCAGACTCTGAGAGGTCACTCAGGCCAGCACAGAATCACAGATGTTTCTAAGAAAAATACACAAGCTATACTAAAATTTAATATAAAAGACAAACCATTTAGAGCTACGGAAGCTGGAGTGTTCCTAAGGTGAAAACGATATTACAAGTTACCTTAATAGTATTATATAACCTTAATAACTTAGATCTATCAAGACTTTAAATTAGTAGCCTGACATCGCTGTTTCAACATGTAATCACTATAGAGCTGCATTTCACATTCCATTCAATTTCTTATATATGTAAAAGGATTCTGTAATAGCTCCAAAACTACCTTAAATGAAAATTCAAAACAATGAGTAAATTACATCCCAAACAAACAGTAATTAGAACATGGTAAACATAAAATCCTGCCCAACTTCAGGTGCAAAATTAATTACTCTTCTGGATGCAGAAAGCAGGTGTGCAGAGAATGTTTTTCCCCTCCTTCAATTTCCAGATCCATGCAGGTTTTCTTCCTCAACATGGAGGCCTATGAAGGGGACCAGAGCAAACTTTTCCTTTACTTTTTAAAATAAATTGCAAAGAATAAAACTTCCTAGGGGAAGTGAAACATTACTCTTATCATGACAGTTCAGAATACCTCTGCAATGCACTTCCTGCCTCACCCCAGCAGAGTTAGGATTCCAGGGTTGATAACTTCCTCCCAGCTGCTTTTTAATGTCTATCTACAGTACAGTTTGTATCTTCTTTTAGTATTTCTTGTAACAAATTGTCCCTCAGACTTGTAAAGTTCATGAGGGTAGAAATTATCCATTCTAAATTATACTGTCTCCACATTAAACAATATTTACTGAAACTATGGCACAATGATTGATTAAACAGTAAGTTAGGAAAACTGTACAAATAAACTTACAAAAAAAACCCCACCAAACCAATTTATTTAATTCTTTATTTATTCATTTAGATGCAGGGGGACACACGAATGAGCTTGCAGTATTCTGAGTTTCCTGAGTTTGCTCCTAGGGGAAAAAAGCACTGCCTGTACTTTCGGGAAACTGAGCAAATATTTGAAACCTCCCCATAATAATAATAAAACATAAAATCTTATCTGACAGTATTGTAATTTGTATATACACAAAGTAAACATCAATGGGAAGATTTTTGAGTTAGTACAACTCAAAAAATAATGTTTACATTTGTTTTTTTCTCATGGTAAGATCCAACAGCTACTTCTGATACAATATGAATAGTTAGAGAAAGTAAGTGATTCTAGAATATGAATTTCTATGTATACATCTGTGTGTGTGAGCAAAGAGAGGGCGGAGTAGATGGCTGTCTCAGAGATACACTGCCAGGGACAGTTTTTTGTTTGGTTTTTTGTGTTGTTTTAACTTTTTTGCTTGACATTCCCCTCAGAAATTAATTTTTTCCTTACATCTTCACCTTATATCTATTTATAGGCACAGACATACAAAACTGAAACAAAAGTCTGTGAAACAGTATTTCCCTTTACCATATGCAATGTATCCTCATGTTATCTTTTCTAGTCTATTTCAGTAAAGGAGAAATGCTGGTAGTGATTTACTACTTTGACTTGAGAGTCCACTAATAATGCCACCTGCAGGTGAAAAACCAGTGGTCTGCAGCATTTCTCAAACCAGTGTGTACAGAAACCACCTGCACACGTAGAAATGCAGGTTTGGACTGGGCCACTTCAGGTAGGGGCCAAGTTTCCACATTTCTACCAAGCTTCCAGGTTTTGCCCATGCACAAGGCAGGACTCTTGATTTGTGGGATGAATTTAGCAAGGTCCCTTTCCAGCTTTAACAAGGAGCAAGCTCATCCATTCACAAAGTGAGATAACAATCTTTGTTCCACTGATTGCCAATCTAGTATCTGCTCTGAATAATAGAACGTTAGAGCTGGGAGGGACATGAGGGATCATACCATCCACTAATTCTCCACTGGGAAGTGTAACAGAATCAATCTTGAGAGGTAACAGGTGGGGACAGCATTTTTATTTTTATCAAAGGGAGCTTGGCTTTAAAAATGGTGAGAAACCCTGATCTAATCCAACCCCACACTTTTCAGGAAATCTGAGGCCCAGGAGTTAAACCATATATCCAAGGACAGACAGCTGATCAGAGGCAGAATGGAGTCTCCATTTCTTCCACTGCTGTCACAAAGCACCTGTCCTTGTTTGCTGCCAGGACTGCCACCAGCTGATGAGTTTTAAAAGATAAGTAAAACTGATATGTTAGTCCCATTAAGATATCATACAGAAAGTATATATTTTGTATTACCTGTTGTATACCTCAGATTTTATCCACTGTCAACATTTAGATGACTTACTTAGGTGTCTGTGTGTACACTAGACATTCAGTTTCTTGATTAAAAATAATAATAATAAAATAAATGGAAGGTTAGGTATGGTGGCTCACACCTGTAATCCCAGGACTTTGAGAGGCCAAGGCAGGAAGGTCTCTTGAGCCCAGGAATTCTAGACTAGCATAGACAACATAGCAAAGCCCTGTCTCTATGAAAAATAGAAAAATTAGCTGGGTGTAATGGGGGCACACATGTAGTCATGTAGTCGGAGCTACTCAGGAGGCAGGAGGACGACTTGAGTCCAGGAGTTTGAGGTTGCAGAGAACTACCATGCCAGTGTACTCCAGCCTGGGTAACAGAGTAAGACTCAATTTCAAAAAATGAAATAAAACAAATTTCACAACACCTTTTAAATTTATAATTCAAAACTCCTAAAAAAACCGCTTGTGAACCCACATTACTATTTTTGTGTTTACTTAAGAATTTGTGACTAACACACATGATCATTATTTGCATGACATAAAAATCAAACAGGTTAACTGGAGTAGTATGGTGGCTCATGCCTGTAATCTAGCACTCTGCAGGATGAAGTGGGAGAATTGCTTGAGTTCAAGCTCTGCCTGAGCAAGAGCAAGGCCCTGTCTCTATTAAAAATAATAATAATAATAATAGGAAAATTAGCCAGGCACTGTGCCTGGCAACCATAGTCCCAGCTACTGCAGAAGGCTGAGGCAGGAGTATCACTTAAACTCAGAAGCATGATGTTGCTGTGAGCTAGGCTGACACCATGGTTCTCTAGCCTGGACATCAACATAAGACTCTACCTTAAAACAAAATAACAACAACAGCAATAACAACAACAACAAAATAATAGTTTAATGCCTTTCTAGTAAAGGAGTACATTCAGTTTAACAGCTTGGATTAAAAACCTTTAAATAATCATTAGAATTTCTCAACTGCAGTCTAGTCTCCCTATATATTGCACAAATCAGTGTTGCTTTTTATCCTAAAAGCTATACAATGCATATACTCAGAATAATTCTCTAAGACAAACTGGTTTTCCTTCCGAAGTCCAAAAATTAATGTGAACCCTGCTCCCAACAGCTCAACAGCTAGTATATTCTGGAGAACTGTTTCTCATTTGACTATTTTCCCAGTTTTGTAGGGACAAGTTTCTTTACACACCAGATTTCTATTTAATGACATGGCACATTTAGATTAAATACCTTTACTGCTAACAGTATCCCGGAGACTTTCCTCTCTTAAAAGGAGTCAGCCCATGCACTATTGTCTAACCAAACCACATGCTAGGTAAGTCTCATAACCTCTCTTCATCTCTTCTGAAGCAGATAAATTGAAGTTCACTCTGTGGTAAGCAAAATCTGGGAAATGCTCTCAATATTTACGTAAATGAGATGCAACATTTTTTCTTTTAGTTTTAAAATTACTGCACAATGTTCTATTTAGAGAGTTATTACTCATCAAAAAAAAAGTGAAAATCTTCCTCAACATCTTTTTATTTTCTGTTGCTAAAGTTAATCACAAAGCATCGTTTCATCTTCTTGACCAAAATGTAGTAAGTTTGCATGGTGTTGGTTACTGAAAATGGCAAAAGGAGCTCCTTTCCAGGGAACCCCGGACAACACAAATTGCTTGACTTTCTGGAATAAAGACCCAGAACCTCTGTGTGTTTCAGAGGATGGTGAGCACTGGGCAGCACAGGACTCAGTTCCTATGTTTAAATTTTCTAACCTTTTCTTCCACCATACTTAGTTTCATTATTTATCTCTTACCTTTGCTAAACAGAATCAGACATGCTATCTTTCACTGCCCATTCCTATCTCAGATGAACCTTTTCTGTCAGTGTTGAGCCACTCAAAATGGTTTTCATAAATCTCAACTCATCTAAATGCACAAAACAAGAAAATGATACTATCCCTTCTCACTCACCACAAAGAAACACATTTATAAAGATCAGGCCTAAGAGGAAACTGGCTTCGGGAGACTCACACTCAATGACCATAACTGCACCCCATTCTCCCCTAACCCAAAGCAGAACAGGAAAGGGAAAAACAGGCTAGGGTCCAAACACTGTGGTGGGACCCTGTCGAGGACCCCTGCCTGGAGCAGAGCAGAAAGGAACAGTGGCCTACGCGTGGCTACACCCGGATCTCAGGATGAAGTAAACAGAAAAGGCAGTAAAATACAACTTTAGAGCAGCCCTAAACTATCAAATTATATTGCCAACAAAGAAAAAAATGCAGGAAGACGACATACAAGCAGTTTTAAAATTTCTATTTCTTTATAAGACAACTTCACAAATCCCTAAAATTCAAGTCATTAGATAACTTTACCTTTTTGACTAGATTTAATCTCAAAACAGTCTTTTCTACACAGTTTAAAGAATCACAGTACAGAACAAAAAAAAAAAAAGGTGGAATTCTTCTTTTTAAAGATCAAACCAAGGCATGATAACTTCTAGTAAAGAGAAAGAGTTAGGAAGAAAGGAGCAAGCTTCCCTTTCCTCTCACCCCTGTGGCCAGAAAGTGAAGACCGTCCATCTGCACCCTCACGGCAGAGGACACAAGTGGCCACTCTGCGCTTCCCTGCGACCCGGCATGTGCTCCCCATTCCATAGAGTTGTTCAAATTAAAATGTCACTCTACTTTTAGAAAAACTTCTATCACAAAGAACTTGACAGAAGATACAAAACTAAAGAACTGGTTAATCCTCTCTCTCTCTCTCTCTATATATATAATATATATATGTATGTATTTAAAAGTAATATGTCAATTGCAAATATTGGAGCCAGAATTTATCCATAAAATCTTGGACAGGTTACCTCATTCTACTCGTCCCAGAAATACGGGCAGAAGACTTTGCCTGCATTACAGACTCCAACTTCATTTCGATTCTCTGTTGTTACAAAATCTAATCTTACCTTGTAATAATAGCTCATATGCAAATTCTGGTTAGCAGGGATCCTAGAAATAGATTAAGGGAACAATGTTTTTCCCTTAAAAGGGGAGGTAAGTTTAGCACTTTGTTTACCCATGGTAGTTGGGTTTATAATATTTTATCTGTTTGTTACTATCAAAGTAATCGAGGCAGTCTTTTCTTAAAAAACCAAAAGAAAAAAGTCATTTTAAACCATGACAATTTATGGAAAAAATAGAGAACTGAGTATTTTTCATAGTACCAATTACTAACATTATTGAGCATTTACTATGTTTTGGCACCAAGCTGAGTGCTTTGTATGCATTCTTCTATGTAATTACAATAAGGCAGGTGTGCTTATCACCACTTTACAGATAAGAAAACAGAGACGTTTAAGGGATTTCCCCATGTCAGTCTAGTTGTGAAATAAGGTCTGATAACCTCTTCAGGAGCTAAGTGGAAGTGAAAAGAGGAAGAGAAGAGAGGTATGCCATTGAGTTTCACGGAATCTGGGGTCTTAACTGATACACAATCGGTCTAACTAAGGGTTTTAAAACAACTGGCCTTTGCTATGAACGTCCACGTCATGGTTACTAAACATCTTCCAAAAAGGCATAACCAAAAGGTTTGGCTCAAGAAACGGACTGCAAAACTGTAGAAGGGAGTGACATGTCCTTCCTTCCTCTAATACCAACAGCACAGCATTACTCTGAAGAAAGATTGCCAGAAAACATAAAAGGCCATCTGCTTTCCAAATTCTTCTTAATAGATGATATTTAAACTGAACAAATGGTTAAAACTTTCTAATACAGTATTTCTACATTCTGAATAACGAATAAACCTCTCCCACTTGCCTATAGGGTCTGACAATTAAGTTTGTGAACTCATTCTAGAAACAGTGGTACATATCTCATTGCTGAGTATCACTCTGACCACCTTGGAAGGGCTCAGCTTGGGAAGCTATGCAGTGATGCCAGAACCTAGTCCCCCCTTCAAAGCAATTTGGGAACTCTTTTTCTGGAATGGCCATCAAAAGTGATGTCATATTACCCTTGGTGTCCTGAATGTCATCAAAATGTCTTCCTTTCAATATTTCCTTTGTCTTGAGGCAAACAAAAAAGTCACAGGGGGCCCGATTAGGTGAGGAGGGAGGGTGTTCCAATACAGTTATTTGTCTACTGGCTAAAAACTCCCTCACATGGGGTGATGCCTGTGGCTCAAAGGAGTAGGCACCAGCCCCATATACCAGAGGTGGCAGGTTCAAATCTGACCCCGGCCAAAAAACTGCAAAAAAAAAAAAAAAAAAACCTCCCTCATACACAGTGCCATGTGAGCTGGTGCACTGTTGTGACAAAAGACCCATGTGTTGTTGGCCAAGATTTTCAGTTAAGATTTTCTAAGTATTTCTCTATCAACTTGGTCTGCTATGTTTCTCACAGTCAACTGATACTTTTGAGGCACAGTCCATCCAATTTTGTCAGTATTTTCGGCAGTTCTGCCCGTTTGTGGCCTCCCTGACCTCTCTTCATCAGTGATGCTTTCTCTCCCCTCAGAAAAACATTTTGTTCATTTGTACATGGCTGTTTTCTTCAGGGCATTCTTCCCATAAACTTGGACTAACATGTTCCTGATTTCACTCCCACTCTGCCAAGGTTAACAAGAAATTTATGAATGTTTGTTCATTACTCTAATTCAAGCTCTGACATTCTCACAACACCACACAAAAACATGTAAAAATAATGAATGCCACTCAGCAGGACACCACCACACGCAGACACAAACACAACTGTGAGACACCAATATACCAAGGTTATGAAACATTAAAGAGTTTTTTGTACAGTGCTGGCAACATAATTGCATGATGTCAAGATCAAGAACTTCACTGTGAAACCTCATGTAACACTTGAGGGTATGAGACCATGTCTAATCCCACCCTGTGCCCCAGAACTTGGACTAAGAGTTTTATGTGTTTGGTGAAGAAACAGAGACTGACATATGTTAATAACCATGTAACTGTTACAGTCATTTAAGTGCTGTATGTAGAACAGCTCTGGGGTATAAGGAGGTGGGCTGAGGTGGCAAGGGGTAGATGGGCTTAGGTCCTAAGTATCTTAGAAAGAGAGGAGTTAAACACCTGGGGAGAAATGCATTAATCGTATCATTTTCCTAGTTTAAACAGAATCTTAACTTTCACCAGAAATTTATTATATTTCCTGTCCAGACTGAAGCATCTCTAGAATAATTTCCCAACTTCATGAATGACAGGTGGACTTACAAAATTCCTAGTTTAGACTTCAAAACACTAGAGACACTAGACTAATTATGATTGATATTAAGAATTATAACCCAGAAAAAAATTTGAATCCTAATAATCTTAATCTTATTGCCTTTGGATACATGGGATAGGTGGTTATCTGTCTTTTCAAAACAGATTAATCAGAATTACTCTAAACCTTCAAGAAGATGTAATCACTTTGAGATGCTCCTGTCTTTGGTAATGGCCACATCTGGTCAGGCAGTTGTTGCCAGGATTCGCTTTATTAAACTTTCAATTGAAAAATGACACCTTCACTCCAATCCTTTTAATTGATTTTTAACCTTAGAGAAGTGTGAAAGAGCTACTTAGAGGGCTAACTTTTTAATGGAATCATCTGAGTGGTTTGATCAAATTCTTTCAGATGAATCACATCAGTCCCCCTCCTTAACTCCAACAGTTTATTTAAAAAAGAAAAAAAAAAAAAAAGACACTCCTTAAAATGTATTTCATCTCTTTAAAGCATCAATAAGTATAGCTATACAACAACAAAAACAAATGGGACTTAATTAAACCAAATAGCTTCTGTACAGCTAAGGAGACTACAACCAAAGCAAACAGACAACTTTCAGAACGGGAAACGATATTTGCATAATATGAATTAGACAGAAGATTGATAACAGGGATTTACAGAAAACTCAATCAACAACAACAAAAAAGGAGTCAACAATCCCTTATATCGCTGGGCAAGTGAGATAAGAACCTTCTCTAAAGAAGACAGATGAATGGGTAACAAACATATGAAAAAAATGCTCATCATCCCAAATTATCAGAGAAATGCAAATCAAAACCACCCTGAGATATCACCTAACCCCAGTGAGAATGGCCCACATCAAAAAGTCTCAAAGCTGCAGATGCTGGTGTGGATGCGGAGAGAAAGCAACACTTTTACACTGCTGTTGGGACTGCAAACTAATACAATTCTTTTGGAAGATATGAAGAATTCTCAAAGAACTCAAATGAGACCTCCCATTTGGTCCTGCAATCCCATTATTAGGCATCTACCCCAAAGGAAAAAAAAAATCCTTTTACCATAAGGACACTTGCACTAGACTGTTTATCACAGCTCAATTTACAATTGCCAAAATGTGGAAACAGCCTAAATGCCCACCAACCTAGGAATGGATTAATAAGCTGTGGTATATATATATACCACAGGAATGGTATATTCCTATATACCAAGGAATAGCATTCAGCCACTAAAAAAGATGGAGACTTTATATCTTTTACATTAACCTGGATGGAGGTGGAACACATTCTTTTTAGTAAAGCATCACAAGAATGGAGAAGCAAGAATCCGATGTACTCAATTCTGATATGAAGACAGCAGATGAACTAATCCATGGTGCGGGGCAGGGGAATGCGGGAACAGGGAGAAGGGAGGAGGGTGGGGGGTTGGGAATAAATAAATAAAATAAACAAACAAAAATGCTACCACAAAACTAGCTTTTACAATGGAAAAAAAAAAATAAGTACAGCTATCCTAACACATTTAAATGTAATAGGCTTCTGTCAGGAAATTTAAAATTTACTGTTTAGGGCAGTGCCTGTGGCTCAGTGAGTAGGGCACCGGCCCATATACCAAGGGTGGTGGGTTAAAATCCGGCCCCAGCCAAACTGCACTAAAAAGTAGCTGAGCGTTGTGGCAGGCGCCTGTAGTCCCAGCTACTTGGGAGGATGAGGCAAGGGAATTGCCTAAGCCCAGGAGTTGGAGGTTGCTGTGAGCTGTGTGTTGCCATATCACTCTACAGTGGATGATAAAGTGAAACTTTGTCTCTACAAAACAAATAAATAAATAAAATAAAATTTACTGTTTATACAATAACTACCATACTGTGTATGATGTACATTAAGCTATTCCAGAATTAAGGATTAAATATAAATGAAGAGAAAGTGGCTTAAAACAACAGAAATGTATCCTCTTCCAGCTCAGGAGGCCAAAATCCAAGATCAAGCTATTGGCAGGTCAAAGCTCTCTCTGAAAGCTGCGGGGAGAATCCCTCCTTGCCTCTTGTGGCTTCTAGTGGCTTCTGTTGTTCCTTGTCTTGTGGCAGCAGAATTCCAGTCTATGCCTCTGTCTTCACATGGGCTTCTGTGTCCCATCCTCTTCTTAAAAGGACCATGGTCATTGGAGTTAGGGACCAACTTAAATCCAATTTGATTTCATCACAAGATCCTTAATTAATTATACTTGCGACCACCCTATTTCTAAATGGGATCATATTCCAAGGTTCTGGTTAGACATGAATTGGGGGGGATGCTATTCTACCTACTACAGTGGCTTTCTCTGAAGGGCTATTTTATTTTTTTAATTGGCAAATAATAATGTACAAAATCATGGGGTACCTAGTGATGTTTCCGTACACATAATGTATAGTGATCAGATCAAGATAATTAGTATATCCATTATCTTAAACATTTACCCCTTTTTTGTGTTGGGAACATTCATTATCCTCCTCCTAGCAATGGAAACTACATATTACTGTTAACTATAGTCATCCCACACTGAGCAGTATAGAACATTTATTATTCTTATCAAACTATAATTGTGTATCCTTTAATAACAAATCTCTCCTTTCCCCAGCCCTTCTCAGCTTTTAGGATCCTCTGTTAAAGGGCTTTGACTCTCCTAATCCTTTGAAAAATATGAGTTATGTCACCAGAATATGTATAATGAATTATTTCACATAAGCAGCCACTAAGTTGTAATACCAATTAATTCTTTTACCATATTTAGAACCAGAAAGAAACTAATGGATCGTCTTTGTCTGGTCTCATATACAAAATAAGAATTTTCTTTATGTCTATAGAGATTAGGGGTAGGGGGTAAATAAAAAAAAAATTTGTAATGTCATTAGAAAATAACAAATGCTCGAATTTATTTCTACAACATTTCTAAGAACAGTCTTCCCTTCTTTTATCCAAATTTAAATCTTTAGTGATAATTATTATTCACCAAGTATATGCCCCAAACCTCAAAACAAACAATAATGAAGGACATACTATAATAATTAGGATGGAAAGGATGGATTCAGAAATCAGAGTTCAGATCCCACCACCGGCATTCACTATGTGCCCTTGGCCAATTCACTTAACACCTCCGAACCAACGTCTCTTCATCTGTAAACTGAGCAGAACATTGCCACCTCCTCCGTTCCAGCTCAGTTATTGTGAAGATTACACAAGCTAATAATGACTGTTGAGCCCACAACAAAATTTCAAGCTTCTAAGAAGTGCTCAATCACTAGTACCTACACTCAAGTTCATCTTTTTCAATGTCCCTCCCTAAATTTGGTATCCTGTTATTCGGGGGTGGGGTGGGGGGGGGGAAGCTCGACTCAGGGCATGTACCATATACCAGGAGTTTTAATCTTAAAACTAGCCTACACATATAAAGAGCTTCTCAGTCTCCCTCCTCCTACTATGGGGTTCCTTCGCACAGTCACATTAAACAAAAACTAGGGAAAACTGAAGACAAAAACAAAAACCAAAACCCAGTGGGTTCCAAAGTAAAGTGGAAATTAACGTGCAAGGCAGGTAAAGTTTGGGTGGGGGATGTTGCTGATTATCCAGGAAAGGTCCCTGGAAGGTTTAGCCTATTCAAAACTGTTACCATTCCTGAACTTTCTTTCTTAAGTTGGTTTTATCATCTGAAATGCCAACTTGAGACACTGTGGGATTGGGACTCCTCCTTAAATCCCCCAGAGCAGGATATAACGTGACGGAACAGTCATGACCTACAACAATGGAGATGAGCATTCCATTAGTGGAGCCTCACTTTCGTTATTCTCAAGCTTCACGGAGACAAGACGGTGAGTGCCGGAGGTCATCCAATTTACATTTTTCACTGTGATTATTAGAAGCAAGAAAGATATTCTCTTCCTCTATTCAGCACACCGTGTGACAAATCTATGCTCACAAAAGCCTCAGAACTGATGCTGGCAACATCAGTTTTTAAAAGCCGATTAAAAGACTCAGGTTCTGGGCTCTAACTACAGCATCTAACCTAGTGACATTTCAATAGGAAAACCCAGGACCCAAACTAACAAATACAGTACAATGCTTCTATGGAAAAAAAAATGTGTTCTGATTTCAAAAATCCAAAGTCAGAGAAGAATTTTTGGATGAGAACTTTTTTGTTTATACAGTAGGATAATTTCGTTTCTTAATCTAAATATTATAATTGTATTAATCTAAGTAAAACTACTAATGGCCTAAGCAACTAAATTAATTTGTTGGTTAATTAGTTGCTAATACACACGTATGGTCAAACCAAGCGGAGCAGAACCTCTGTAACTAACTGGTCAACATAAGGAACTAGGCCTATTGTACTAATGTGTCCATCTGGTCTATGAAAATTAGGTCACCTTATGCAAGTGGTCAATGTAGGGAGGTGGCCAATTATGTGCTATGGACTGAATGCCTGTGTCTGCCCCAAAAGTCATTTGTTGAAATCCTAATGTTTAATGCTACAGGTATTAGGAGGCGGAGCCTTTGGAAGGTCATAAAGATGGAGGAGCCCTCATGAATGGGATTCAGCTTTATAAAACAAACCCCAGAAAGGTCTCTTTTTCTACCACAAGATATAGCATTTAGTAGTCTACAACCCCAAAGCGGGCCCTCACCAGAACCTAACTGTGCTGGTAGCCTGATCTCAGACTCCCAGCCTCTGGAACTGTGACAAATAAATTCCTGGGGGGTTTTTTGGTTTTGAGACAGAGTCTCACTCTGTTGCCATGGCTAGAGTGCAGTGGCCTCACCACAGTTCACTGTAAGTCTAACTCCTGGTTCAAACAATCCTCCTGCCTCAGCTTCTAGGTAACTGAGACTTCAGGTTCGTGCCACCCCACCTGGCAAATTGTTCAGTTTTTTGTAGAGACACAGTCTTGTTGCTCAGGCTGATCTTGAACTCTTGAGCTCAAAGGATCCTCCTGCGTGGGCTTCTTGGAGTGGTAGGATTACAGGCATGAGCCACCACGCATGGCCTAATTCCTGTGGTTGATAAGCCACTTAGTCTACAGCCTAAAACTCTGCCAAAGTATCCCTGAACCAAGATATCAACCACCCAGCTCTTTTTGTATACCTACTCAAATTAAAATCCCCTCAGTATGTTTCACAGAAATGCAAGATCTTATGAGTATTTATTCCTACTAAACTTCCTTTTGTTAACCTGGACTTATTTTCCCAAGTGCTGCTGTCTCTTGGAGGCTGTTATTCTATGCAGATCACCGTCCCTCCCAACTAGGACTAATCATCTGAAGAATTGAGAAGCATGTCTTCTACACCAGTGGTCCCCAACACTCAGGCCACTGCCTGCTCCCAGTCTGTAGCCTCTGAGGAACTGGGCCACACAGCAGGAGGTGAGTAGCGGGCAAGCAAGCAAAGTTTCATCAGTATTTACAGCGGCTCCCAACAGTTCACATCACAGACTGAGCTGTGCCTTCTGCCAGATCGATGTCGGCATTAGATTCCCATAGGAGTGCCCATAGGAGGGCAGCCACTATTATCAACTGCCCATGACAGAGATCTAGGTGTGGCTCCTTCTGAGAATCTCATGCCTGATGATCAAAGGTGAAACTGAGGACACAAGCCACACAGGCTGGGTGTCACTGTCTCCCATCACCCACAGACAAGACTGTCTAGTTGCAGGAAAACAAGCTCAAGGCTCCCACTGATGCTGCATTATAGTGAGCTAATTATTTCATTATATATTACAATACAATAGTAATAGAAATAAAGTGCACAATAAGTGTAATGCACTTGAATTACTCTGAAAACTCTCCCCACCCTATGGTCTGTGGAAAAATTATCCTCCATGAAACTTGTCTCTGGTACAAAAAAGGCTGGGGACTGCTGCTCTGTTTGAGGGTGTCCAGCCCACAGCCCATGGGCTGCATGCAGATTATGTGAGGCTGCAGCGGCTGATATCACAAAAATTCTGCACAGACTTTTGTTTTGCTCATCAGCTTCTGTTAGTGTTTGTGTATTTAGTGTGTGGACCAAAACAGCTCTTCTTCCAATGTGGCACAGAGAAGGCAAAATGTTGGACAGCTCTGGCTATCAGAGTTGTTGCTTTCAACAAATTTGATCATAGAACAGATATTCACTGCCTGTTTATCAAATCCTAAGACCATCCCCGTGACTTGATTTTCTGGGCTGCTTTCCCCTCTTGCTATTCAATAGACCTGTATATGGTTGTCAATATAGAAGTTAAAAATTTCAGAATTTTTTGTCATTAGCTGCAGTAGGTGGGGCTGTCGTGGTAACCACAGGACTGAGGCAAGGGAGATCACATTACAGATATTACAGTAACTATCCTTTTTATCCTAATGCTTGTTTTCTGCAGTCCTCCCTTAGGGGAGATGAATAAGAATGGAGTCATTCTCCACATTTTAGCAAATGCTTTTGATCATTCAATGTCTTTTTCTAAACTTAACCATACTAGGCAAGTTTAGTGGATGGTAACGAGACAAGTTGTGGCCCTGTGAACAGCCAGGCAGCACTGTCCAGGTGCCTTTTTGATTAGACAGCTGGCCAGCTGGGGTGGGGCTGTAGGTCTCTGTACTGGCACAAACCCTGGAATCTTTCCTAACTCTGCTGCCAATGGCAGTCCTGCCCACTCTGTGCATGGCAGAGAGGGTGAGGTAAAGGGCCAACCAAAAGAAAGAACATGGAAACTCACACTCATTACTCACTGCATTTGGGCTCTGCTATGCTCAGGAATCTCCTCCCCCTCAAGACACACAGATCCTCCCTGCCCCACAAACACCCCCCAGACAATTACTTTAAAAATTACCTGGGGAAGAAAAATGAGCTTTTCCCTAACTTGGATTTCAAAGCGTTTCACCTGGGCCCTGAGGTTTATGGCTGGCCTTGGCATCTTAGCTGGCTCAGAACATCAACAGATTGACCTCTGGAACTGTTTCCAGCATCCTAGAGGCACTGAGAATGTCTCTAATGGATCAGTCCAGCTAGTCCTGTGCTACTGCCAACCAAAGGTCCAAGGAATGTGTGCTGTTGTTAGCTTTTCTGACATCAACCTCAAGTCTCTCAATTTTTCTTTGGACTCAATCTTGACTCAATTACTCATGAATATGTCATTCTCTACTTGGCACCCATTTCCTGCCTGCATTACCCTTGGACTTGAAAGATGACTGCTTTGTAAGACGGTTCATTCTTCATTGCTGAAAGATTCAAACATGCAGAACAGCCATTCTTTGAGGAATATTTTATGCAGCGGCCCTCTACAGTTCAGTGAGCTTCTCAATCCCCTGACACCTTAAAGCACCCCCTCAGTGCCTGGGCACGACTGGGGTAGAGAGACCCAGTAATTTCCATTCTTCATGAGCAGCCTGAGACATTCTGCTGCAGATGGTCCTAAAAAGGCAGAACCAAGACTGTGCATCTTTTGAAATTCAGAGAGCTAGTGTCCTTCCTACTCTGGAAGTAGGTATCTTTTCTCCTTATTGACAGCTGATTTGAATCTCCTGGCACTGTAGCTCTGTGCCTGTCCAACTCCCAAAGCAGCCCCATCTTGTCCCCCCCCCCCATAGGATCTACCTTTCAACTCTTCCAGATGACATTTGACCCTTTTACTCACCAGCAGGAAAAGGCGTCTCCAGCTTCTAAAACTGCCTGCTTTCTGGCCACACCCTCCAGATCCTCTTTTGCATCAGCTGATCCAAGCAATTTCCGGTTTCCTGATCTGACACTTCTAGCCAACCCTCCCTCAGATGTGGAAGGTTTTTGTGGCTCTACTAATTGACAGGTAGAGTTCAATGTCCACCTCTAGGTTAACAAGTCTACATACTTCACTGAGGACCAACAAATACAACCATATAACTGGGTCTGCCACGATGAATCCCCCGGGGAGAAGCCTTCCACAGAGCCCCACCTATGCAGTTACAACACAAGCTCTTCCCGGCCTATTCAGCCACGGAGTCAAGTCCACGTGCGCTCATTTCACAATTCTCTATCCTTACTGTAACTTCTGCGATGTTAGCAGCAAAAATTTCGGAGTTGTCTGCTTTGGTAAACCCAGTGACCCCATTTTAAGCAGAGAAGGCAGAGCACCTCTAGACATATTCCTTCTACACACCACTGCCAGCCACTGACAAATCTATGCTGAAATAGCGACTGATGGTATACCGGACTTTCAAAACTTCTACACGAGCAAATCCATGTTTTACATGCAGTACAGAAACAGGAATTTTTAAAGAAAAACTGAGAATGAAGCCAGCAAATATTGTGCCCCCCTGCATGACATACACAAACACTATGTTACAAAGAAATAGAGGCCTATGTGCCCAAAGATACTAAACAACCCAGCTGGCAATGAGAAATATACTCAAACAAAAGGTTAAAGAACAACTCAGCAATTAGGCAACGATTACATATAATGAGAAATTCTTTTATAAAAGACAAATGACTAAGAGCTATTTTTTTTAAATCAATACCATCTGAAATGTGTCCTCTGTATTCTGGAAAAAAAAAAAACCAAAAAGACAAAAAACAAAGACATAATGGAAGTTCACCAAAACAGTGAGGGTCGAGAATAACAGAAGTGAAGCACCTCTAATGGAATACATGTACATCCTTCAACTCTTATATAAGATGCAAGAAATTTAAGTTTTAATTCCCCCTTCACGGCTCTAAAGTAAAGTAGCTTTCAAAACAATCTTACAAATGGGCCAGAATACTGCAGGAACTCACTCCCATTCCCCAGAGGTAACCTGATCCCTTAATGGGAGTGGTGCAACTAATCCCCTGCTCAAGACAAAGGGCATTACGGCTTTTCCACTCCACCCACACCCACACACACCAAGTGAGACGTGGTAGATGAAAAACCATCCCATCAGAATTCTGTTCTAATGTAATAAATAGCAGGAACTGAAGGAAGGGGAGATCACAGAGATCCTCTTCTGGGAAGAGGCAGACCTCTAACTTCAAGTACAGGAAAGAGATGTGAACTACAAGATTGGAAGATGCAGAGTTCAGTGGGCACTTATAATAAAGCCTAACGGGAGGAAGCTAGGGGACAAAGGAGACACAGGCTTGAAGGAGCAAGGAAGGAACTTGTGGCTGGAATGGCAGGTAGGGAAGGAACAGCTAGGATTGGAAGAAGATGCTTCCATAACCATCTGCATATTTAAGCTATTTCCATAAAGAAATATCTATCTTGTAAATTAAAAACAACAAAAATCATTTCCTTGTACAATGTGTAACAACAGGGCCCCCAGGTTAATACCTTTGTTATAGAAGCTAAGGTGACCACACGTGAGTCATGAAGTATACTGGCTTTACTTTAGGTCCACCAGTGTGCCCCGCGAAATTTTGCCTTAAACTGAACAAATGTCTGATGTGGTTATGGGATGGATTATATAGTCTTTCCGTCACCCCAGAAAGAAAGATTAGTGTCCTAACTCCCAGTACCTTGGGATGTGACCTTATTAGGAGGTAGGGTATTCAGAGAGGTAATGAAGTTAAAAATTTGCCCTAATCTAATCTGACTGGTATCCTTATAAAAAGGGGGAAAGAGACTGGCACATAGAATGTCAACTAAGTTATGCTGCCACAGCCAAGGAACTGCTGGAAGCTAAGAGAGAAGCCTGGAATAGATACCTCCCCAGCACCTTCAGGGCTGGGATGGTCCAGCTGATACCGTGATCTTGGAATTCCAGCCTCCAGAACAGTGAGAAAATACATTTCTCTCGTTAAGAAACACAGTTTGTGAAACTTTATTGTGGCAGTCCGAGAAAACTGAAACACAGGTGCTTCAGTGATTTGCTTGGGTAAGGTTGTTTTCATGACTTGTGAAACACAAATTTTGTCAAAAAAGTATTTTAAAAAAAAAAAAAAACATTAACATTTTGCTCATAGGATATGATTTCTATGATACCATGGCTATTTGACTGCTTCAAATTTATGGCCAAGTCTTAGGGTTTCAAAATAAACCTAACTAAGGTAATATTGACTGTATAGATACATGAAGGATACCTCCCCAAGTAGAACCAAACAAAATAATTACCTAGTCAAGATGGAGCTCTTAATGTAAAATCTTTTACCCTAAGCCATGAATCAGACTGACTATGCCATGATCATACTGATGGTGCTAATAAGTATCATATTAACTGGGTTAGGTTTCATTTTCTTTCAATTCCTTCTATACAACTTTCGATAAAAAGAGTCAAACAAAAAAGCATCCTACAGATCAGAGGTCTACAAACTACTATCTGTAGGCCAAATACAACTTGCAGCTGGCTTTTGTACTTAAAGTTTTACTGGAACACAACCATGCCCATTTGTTTTTGTATTACCAACGGCTGCTTTTGAGCCACAAAGGCAGAGCTAAGTAACTGTCAAAGGCCTCATGGCCTAGAAAGCCTAAAATATTTACCATTGGGCATTCACAGAAAAGCATTTGCTGACCCCAGCTACACACAGTTCATGAAATGTATGGACAGTTCCTATGTAAACCTTTATTGTTTCCTTGATTATCAGTAATCCCAATTCCACAAGTACTTTATTCCAATCCTTTTTGCACATGTTTAACTAGAGAACAAAGGCCCCCTTGGAATGAGAAATATTACCATTTTTGCTTCCGTCCCTTGATTATCAATAATCCCAATTCCATAAGTACTTTATCCCAATCCTATGTTCACATATTTGACTAGAGAACAATGAAAAGATGAAGGGTCCCTTGGAATTGGAAGTACTATCATTTTTGCTTACATTTCTTTTAATGCTCTATAGTTTTCCACATCCCTTTTGAAGAACTAAAACCAAATTCAGCAATGAACTGATGCCAAGAATGTAAAAGATACACTTCCTTTTCTTCTCCGTTCTGCTTTAGTACCCTAATAAGCAGCGTGATATAGTCAATGAAAGGGTAGAGTAACTCTATGGTGACAACAAACACAAAACAGCCAACTGAGAACCTTATTCAATCCTGGGATCAAATCAAATGCGCCTAGAAGTAAAAGTCAAAATTCAGGTCAACTGAAGCATGACAACTACAAATTAGACATATTCTTACTATGTTCTACTTAAATATTTGACCCTCTTATGGCATTCATTTCTAACATATAGTTATTCATATAACTGTTTCACAGTCCCTATTAGACTACATGGTTGAGAGCAGGAATATTAATTTGTTATTCCCTTCAGGGCCTAATAATGTTCTTGGCCCCCATAATGTACTCTAAAATATGGACTAAATGAATGATAACCCAAGCTGAATTTGCTTAAAAATGTCCAAACTGCACTAGCAATAGGGATATATAGGTGCTAGTCCTGGCTTTATTACAAATAAGCTAAGTGATGTTAAAATGTCCTTGACTTTAAAAGGCGTGTAGGAAAAACCTGATCATTAGGTCCTTTTGGCACTAATACACTATTCTTCTTTTGTGATACCACATGAATGGACAGTTCTTCAGATCACTTCCTCTAAAACTTTACTATCACATCATAGGACTGATTCCCATTAAAATTTCATGTTGTAGACACCAGAAATAGTGAGGGAGGCCTACAGATATCCACCCACCTTTCTTTCGACTATGCAACTAATATAGATAAAAAGAAAAATGCTATAAGTTAACAACTGAATTATCTCGATTATAACAAAGAGCTTTAGAGTAATCATTCAGATTTTTAAAGAATGCACAGCAGTATGTTCCACATGAACCTTCTGCAATGTAGTGTTGTAAAGTCTTAACTGTGGTTGCTTCTACACAGGAACTTACACCTAGAAACCACAGAGTAAATTCTGTATGCTGTAATAAGTCAGGCAGGAAGGGGATAAAGGTATGCAAATTTGCCTACCCACTGCCAATTATATGAAAAGGACAAAAATTTAGAGGGCAAAAGAGTATTCATTAATAATCAGAACTTGTGGGTTTTCCAGATCACTGATATTTTAAAATAGATTGATTTCTTAAGTCAGTCATCTTCTTTTTGTAAACGTTTCAAAAAGCAATAAAACTGGTGGGAAAATTGACCTTAAGAGAAATGAGAAGCAAAAAAGAAAGGAGAGTCAGCAGATACTGATATATTTTGTCTGAAGATAACATGCAAGTTACTATCACTAAAGGCCTACTCTATTCAGGGAATGATGATAAAAAAAAAAAGAAAAACAAAAACCCACTCATATGAAAACAATTCTGAAGCCCTATTAATAATTAAAAAAAAAAAAGATATACCCTTTAAAGTTCATTAGAAAAACATGTTGGTGTAAGGGTGTGCCATACTTGGAAGAAGAACATCCTTTTTTATTTTTGAGACAGGATCTCACTGTCACCCAGGCTAGAATGCAGAGGTCTGGTCACAGCTCACTGTAATCTGCAACTCCTGGCTTAAGGGATCCACTTGACTGAGAAGCTGTAACTACAGGTATGTGCCACCACACTTGGGGAATTTTTTTCGTCTGTAGAGAAGGGGGTCTCACTGTGTTGCTCAGGCTGGTATTGAACTCCTGCCCTCAAGTGATCCTCTTACCTCTGCTTCCCAAAGCACTGGGATCAGAGGCTTGCCACTGAGCCAGGCCAAACAGCAAAGCTTTTAAGGTAGAACAGTGAAGCACCAGGAAGACTCAGAGGACCTAGGCTTTTCAAGCTGTAAGATTTTGAACAAATCACTCGGTGTCTCTGGATTTTAACTCCTTATTAGTAAATTAAAGAAGTTAGACATGGTAATCTCTATGTCCTTTCTCCAAGATGCAAGCTTCCTTTAAATAATTATTCCCCAAACAATTCCTAGAATATAGTTAGTAGATATTTTAAGACTAAGTTGATCCCATGATCAAATAATTATAGGGAAACAATGAAATACAGCTGGACAGATGTCCTTACTACAAGACTTCTCAGAGCTTTTTTTCTGCTAATTGATATTGTTACTCTCCTGAACGATAACTAGATATCATACAGCATTTTCCAAGTTTCTTTATACACTGAATATTTTATTTCTGAAACATTTTCAACATTTAATGGAACCTGAGTATGTTAGTAAACACAATTTGAGAAAAGCAGCTTTAAACAATAAAATTCTTAATTTAAAATTGGATACTGGAAGAAGCATAGTAGTTCAGAGCATTTATTTCAGAAATCTCCCTAACATCTCTGTAGTGTTTACATGTCATAAGGCACTTTACTTATATTCACTTGTTCGGCCCTTAACTTTGGAAGTCAAAGACAGCTGTAAGAATCATTTTCATTTTCCCAATGAGAACAGTGTTTCTCTTTCATTTTGAGGTGTTTTTTTTTGTTGTTTGTTTGTTTTGGTTTTTTGTAGTTGCTGTTTCACATTGTCTGTCTGCTTACATCTTAGACTTTCTTTTTTAGGTCTTTTTCATCACAAGTATTTTTTGATCACCATCTTCTTCCACAATTAGAACTGCAGGCTTTCCTTGACCCATTCCCCAAGACCTTCTCCTGTGTAAACTGATATGTGATGAGACACCCCACAGGAGGAAAGAGCAAGCACCCCAATATCTGTGCCAGGCGGGATATTACATGTGACTTCATCTAATCATTATCTCAGTCATACTAATTGCTATCCCCAGTTTTGCCACTGAGGAAATCATGACCCAGAAAATTTAAGAAATGTACTTTCAAGTGATGAAGTTGGGGTCCACACCCATGTCCGCCTTTTTCTCTTTAAGACCAACTTATGGTATGTTTTAAAATGGTTTGATGGTGTTGTTTTAAACTCAAGTTGGGCTTGTGGTTCAGTTAAAAAAAATTAACATTTTATTTTGGTTTGTGGTTCATGGTTGGTTGAAGTCTGTTTGAAATAGGATTTGATTTACACAAACAGTAGATATAATTTAGACAAGAGCTCCCATCAAGGGAGATATAATTTACACAAGAGCTCCCATCTTAATAATTTAAAAGCACTGAGCCCTTATTAGGTGCAGAACAAGACAGGTACGTCGTATCTCATTTAATCTTTCCAACAACTCCATGTAAGGACCCTGGAATTATTCTACCCGCAGTATTTTAACCTCGGAATTTACTATTTGAAACAAACTACTTTATGTTTAACCTCTCAGAGACTTTTCTTTTTATCTAATCAGAACCTCCATGCCATCTGTTATTCTGAAAGTTTATTATGTCTCCTGATTTCACTGGTTTTCTTATCCTTCAAAATCATACTCTCAATTGTCACAGCGTACTCATTTTGCCAAGGCCAAACCCTACAGAACCCCTTCTCCAGATTCTTTCCCTTGTTTATTACTGAACGAAGGTCAGAGCACCTTGCTGGCTGAGACTACTAAACTCCTGTGGGCCCTCACCACAGCAAAGTCAGCCTTTTCCTCATCTCTGAATGCTCACCACATCCCCCAAAGCAATTATTCCGAATCTGTTCCTACACTCATTAAGCGTAGAATCTCATTAAAAAAAAAATACGAACAGATGACCTACCCTCTTTACTGAAATGCAAACTTTTAAAAAGTTGAGCTCCACTGGAGTTCCTACAGTTTCTAGCATAACTCATCTCCTTCCTGTATCACTGACAGGAAACTCTGAGCAGATCCCTTTCCTGTAAGACTAACCCCGCCTCAGTCTTTCTGAAAAGTAAGACCTATTTCCAAACATTCTTTGTTCTAGTGCCCTGCTCTACCTCCAGTCACCCTCACAAGGCTGAAATCATCCTGTCTCCGGGCTGCTGCTGGAACCTTTTAGAAGGGACTCTCTTTCCTCTGGGCATCTGACTTTCCTAACTGAGGACACACCCTCTTCACTCATTCACTCTTTAAACTCTTTGGAATGTGCTTCCTACCACCCTAGCCTCCACCCCCCCTTTCCTGCCCCACCACACACATAGTACTCTATTGAAACTTGTGTTTCAAAGGCTCACAAAGGCCTCCCAATGGATATTTCCAATAGCCTTTTACAAGGCCTTTGTCTTCCTTGACCTCTTGGCAACATTTAAAGGAGCTGACCACTTCTTAGAACTTTGTTCTCCTGGGCTTGTGAGATACTCTCTGAATTCTCCCAGTATTTTGCCATTTCTTCTCCTACTTTGCCAGAGGCTCATCCTAGTCTTCCCTACAGCAGGGTCTGTGCTCCCCAGGTAGGTCCCTTCCCTGTTCTTGACGCACTCTCCCCCTGGGGTACTTGACTCCATTCCCAGCTCAGCCTATTAAGTCTGAGGCTTTTCTGTGCTTCTTCACCAGAGCTCTATTCTTGTATTCCTAACTGCTAGGTAAAAATCTCTGTTTGGCATAGGAAGTGAGGAGAGTAATGTGTGATTCATGTGGCCAACCTAAAATGGCCAGATCAAACTCATCGCCTTTCTCCACAAACTATTTTGTTGTGGTAGGATGAATAAAGCGCTCACCGCTCTGCCTGCCCATATTCCACAATCCTACTGAGGAGAAAGATGCTTTACCACAACCAATGTGCTCACGATACTACAGATGTTGTAGGTGACTACAGTTACAGATGATAAATATCACCAAGAAAGAGGTTTGCCATATAAGAATGTGAGGATTGGGGACAAACGTGAAAATCCATGCAGCCACGTGAGGCAGCTCCTACACTGACTTCCAGGCGATCCTGAGGGAGCAGTAAAGAAATGTTTACAAGCATCTCCTGGATCCAAACTCGGCCTTTAAAGTGGTTCTCACTGGGGGCAGGATTAGCCACTTAGGCTGGACAATTCTTCCTTATGAGAAACCAACCTGGACACTGCTGTGCAGCCCAGATGTCAGGACACTGAGTATTAGAAGGTAGCAATCCTTCCTCTACTTATTTTTATTATCTTAAAAAAGAAAAAAAGGTAGAAAACCCTTGTAACAGAAAGGCTGGGTTCTCCCTCATCACTGAGCCCACAGCAAGCAAGGTTGCAGTAACTTTTCTCTTTCCAGTCAAGACACCAGACAAATCTTGTCAATTCTTCCTGCACAGTATCTTAACTCTATTCCATTTAATACATTGACGCTGGCAATTTTACATCTTTATTTCAACTGAGACCATACCTTCTCAACTCAGGCTCCCTTCTCATTCATTTTAATAAGCTTAATCTATGGCCCTCTGCACTCTGTCTTCCCTGCGGTTCAGCTGAGTTGAATTACCATTCCCCTAATAAAGTACATGTTTTCTGTCTTGAGATCTTTGCTGTAATGTCCCTTCCACCTGAAAATGTTCCTGCCTCCTGCATTAGTAATTTTTGCATCATCTTCAAGACCACCTTCTCACTTGCCTACTACATGCAGTCACAAAATCTTTCCAGAGATTCCTTTGACAAATTGACAAACGCCATGAACTTCTATCCAGGAAATAACCAAGGTATGCAACATTTTTCGCACAATTTTAGGGGCTTCGTGTATTCAAATATCTATAAATTTGGTCTCTCCTCCTGCCTCCGATTTAACTGCCTTATTTTTGGGTCCTTACCACTAAGCTGTACTAACAGCTTGCTAACCGGTTCCCCGGGCCAGCTTCTCCCCTCAGGACCAACAGTGTATCTCTGCACCTCACCAAATTACCTGCCAAGGAGTCATGTCTGTTTCAAAAGCCACTTAACTCATGCTACACACTCAAAAATTGCTTAACTCAATGTCTAAGTCTCTGTTAAACTTTCATTTAAACAAAAGAACTTACCCACTCTCTCAAGGGTTGGTCTGATGCATGTGACATACAAAACTGAGACTACAAAGGAGAATCAAAGTCATTTTTAGAAGGCTTGAGTAAGTATAGGGTCAGACTAATCATAAATGGTTTTCAAAAAAGGTGATTTATAGGCAGCTTCTTCAAAGAAGAGAGAGACAAAGAGATCTTGTCTTAGAACAGAGAAAGGAAATGCTGGGTGATAGGACTGACACAAGGGAAAAAAGGAGGTAAGAATCTGGAATAATACAAAACAACAAGGTTACATATTTGCTCCCAACCCATAGCACCAAAGCAATGAGACTGGGACAGATTTTGTAAAGTAAAGCAGGGACTAGCAGAGTCAGGACCTAACAAGGTTAATTCTAGTTTTACTTCTTTCTTGTCTCTTGGCTCCCATCTCTCCATTCCTCCCTTTAAGACCCTCTCCTCCTTTCTATCTCAGGCCTTGCTGCCTCTGCAGGACACACCTAAAACTCTCCAGACACCCTGAACACGCCCCCCTGCGTTACACACCACAGCTGCTCCTACAGGGCTGACGCTATCTGTACCATGTATTTACAGAAGTCCTCACCATTCCATTAAGCATTAAAGACAATGGCTCTAAAGAAGCCACACCTTCCACTGCACTGCCCTTTCAAACAGCTAAAAGCATGAAAGGAAGTCTGCAATGAAGACAATAATAAGTATTCACAATAAAATAAACCCAAAGGGTTCTGACATAAGTAAACAGTCTTGGAATGTCACCTTAAATACAGAAATTAAATGGGGGAGGGGGGATTTATCTGTCTATAAAACAGCTGTAAGTCAAATGAAAAAAGAGGTGAACGGGATAATCCCTTGATATTTAGAATATCTGTAAGAGCTACTCTTTGGAAAAGTAATCAAGAATATAAAATTTTGCCCTTCATTAACTCATATAGATAAATTAGTACCTTAAAAAAGTTTCTAAAAGTACCAGAAGCCTGTTTAAAATATGCATCAATAGGAAAATATAAAGTTATTTAATATAAAAAACATTCACCAGAAATAAAGGATGTCCAAAAAGGTAGCACAGGAGTTGGAAGGAAAAGAAAAGAGAATTTTTAAGTAGGAAATGTCCACATCACAAAACTCAGGCATTAGAAACAAGCGGCAACTTCATGCTTAAAATTCTCAACGTACATTCTCTGGGATTTCAACACAATTTTGAGAGATTAAAAATAATACAACTTCCTAGGGGTTTTTTCACTTTGTCTTTTTCTTGATAACCAACCAAAGGATTGTGTGCTCACTGTAGAGGGCAACGATGGCAGGAAGACTGGGAAAAATTAAAAAACGTAAAGAATCATGAAGAAAGTCCCTGGTGATTCTACAACATAGGAAACCACTTGCTAATATTTTGGCATATTTTCTTCCATTACTTAAAAAAATAGATTTGAGACTGTATTGTACACACAATCAACAAATGCAAAATAATCTTCCCGAGATTACATTGCACTGTTTTGAAATTCCTAATGAATAAGGTGGAGCCAACATGGATTTCTATTTATTAGGGTACTACTGGGCATAACACCAAGCTCTGTCAATGCTGCTATCGTTTAATAGGTGTTAAATAATAATTTACATTGATTATTTTCATTCAGGATTTCATTTGCTACCTTTTGTTCCCCCTTTATCCCCCAGGAAAAAAGCTTTCATCCTTCCTAAAAGTATATCTAGCCTATTTTAAAGTTTACCAAGCTTTTAGAATGTGTTAAGCAAAGCATTCTGTATGGTTATGAGTTTAAAAACACCCACCACTTACAGATGTCCAAGAGCAAAAGAAAAAAAAAAATGTTTATTTTTCTGAATAATGCAAAGGTAGATGGCATCTCTGAAAATCAAATATACAAAGAGGAAAAGTAAAGAATTCAGAAAATAATCGTGCATATCATATATCAATAATCAAATCTGTCAGTTTTCATCAAATTAAACAGTAGCATTTTTCATTGATAAGAGGGATCAATGCTCTTTTTACCTTCCTCAATCATATTATCTGCATGTAACAAAAAGGAGAGGATTGACAAACTTTCCTTCCCCGAAGAAAAACCAATCTCTGCTACTAAAGGCTTAATCTGTGACCATTTTTTAAAAGTAGGGCAGGACCCACTTTTCTACATTTTTCCTAGTTTTTTTTTTTTTTTTTTTTTTTAATATGACTGAGAATTTCACTTTCAACCTTCAGATCCTGACCCTTTTTGAGGCTGTCCCTCATTCTCAACATGGTCCATTCTCAGAGGCTGTAAACATAGCCCATTCTTAGGAGACTTTGTCAAGGTCTCTCTGGACCACACAGAGTCTCCTAGGACCACCCGCTGTTGCTTGCTCTGTGGGGACTTTAATAATAACACCTTAGAAGGATTAACAACAACAACCCTGTGAAGTGGGCACTATTATCTTTACTTAGCAGAAATTGACTCAGTAGGGAGGTTAAGTGAAAAAGCATGCAAATGATACGGCCAGTTTAGGTGGAACATAAGAGGAAACATTGACTACACTGTTGGAGAAGGTAAAATGTGAATTCTGCATTATTATTAGGGCTTAAGGAATATGCCAAGATGCAACATTTTAAGTAGTAGTAGGAATAATGTTTTATAATCATGACTTTTTTTTAAATAACTAGTTTTAAAAATTGAATTGGGTTCCCCAGAGACAGGGTTGCTGGATTTAGCAAATAAAAATATGCAGGATGATGAACTATTAGGAACATACTCATACTAAGAAATTATTCACGGATCTGAAATGCATATTTAACTCCACGTCTAGTATATTATTTGGAAAGGCCTTCATGAAACAAACAAAAAACACTAATAATTTTCAGAGCTACAATTCTCAAAGCTGAAATCTGGGATGCTCTGTGTGCCACATGTCTCCGGGAGGCCAAGGAAAGGGAAATATAGTGAGGTCCAGCTGTTCTTGACCGGGCTTCCTTCTCTTTTTCCTGATAGCAGACATGGCCCTTGATGAAGAAGCTTTCATCGGTTAGGCCATTTAATTTCACTGCCTCAAAACCCTAGATTCTTCTCTATTTCATACAGTAAGGTTGAGAGGAGATACCATGTAAAAAGTTAAAATACTATTTATTGGCTAAGTACTTTACAAATATATTCTCAGAAACTTGGAAAAGACACAATGTACACCACCACCAAAGGAAGTGCTTAAAAAGAAAAGCATTGCCAATATCTGGTGAGCATAACTAACAGCAGGAAGGGAAAAACAAAAAAGAGAAGAAATGTGTTTAAAACCAGAAGCAAACTATGGAAAATGCAGTGAGACACCAAAAGGGGCACCTAGCAGAAAAAGTGGACAGTCACGGATGAATTCTACACTTTTCAAATGGCTATGTATGGGCTGGTATTTAAAACTTTGCCGCCTTGAGTCACAAACACTACTGAATCACAATATATAAAGATAACACAATATAAAAACGGAACAAAGTCTTACCCATACATGCTAATTTACCTTTCTACTGCGGTCCCCTAAACCTTGACTCTCTGTAGCTTGGAAACATTTACTTTCTTTTAAAAAACAACAAACTGGAACTTGCTCAGAAATGTTCATTTAAACGACTTCTAATGTCCAACTTTAATCTTCAAACTTTAACAAAACCCAATCTACTGAACACAAATTGCTGTGAACAGAAACTGCTTGAAGAGGATTAATCAACAGCTTTGTGTGTCATCCTCTAAACAAGGCCAAACACTGAATCACTGTTGAATTCCTCACGTGCAGCTACACCCAGTTAATCTTCAAGAAAGCACTAAACTATGTAAATCTACTTAAACTGGGGAAATAAGTACTTCGCTCATCAAAAGTTAGTAACATTTAACAACTATTAGAGGGCAAGACCATTTGTACAGAAAAAGACACGTGTGTGCAAAGAGAGAAATTTTACATTCACTCCTCTACCCCCAAAACTCTATTGCAAATGAAGGGGGGTAAGACACTACTTAGCAAAAAAGGTCATCCTTCATGTCACAATTTGCAAAAACCAAAGTATACAGCATAACTGAGTCAACTACCTCAAGAGAGCAGTTCCAAAAGAGAAGCAAGGAAACATGAAAAGAGAAAGAGCTAATAAAAGAATTCAGGAAACATAACACAAAGGAAAACGAAAATGTCACTTTTCTATATTTAAAGGCCTTTAAGAATAAAGCACTTTTTTTCTTCCAAACCACACTAAAATATTTGTACAAACACAAAAGTCCTCAAAAAGTTTTCATTCTGTTTTCTGGGGGGGGGGGGGGAGTTCTGTTTTCATACAATCAGATTGGATTTGCTTAATGAATATCATGTACTCGACACATCACAGTCAATAGTAATAGCACATACACATTTCTCCATTGAGACTTGAACCAACAGATCTTTATCTAGATACTGCCTACTGGGTTTTCACTCCACTCAAAAGCGTCTCCCTTTGACCTGGGCTGAGCAGGTGTATTTCTAATGTGCTCACAGGCCTGTGATGCAGGAAAATCCTGTTTATCTCAGATGATGCCAGAGATCAGTGCTTCCTGATTCCCTGGCTGTACTATGTGGGGGGAGAAGCGGGTGAGCACCACCTACCTCTGCTTTAACTGAAACTGGCTGACTCCCATATACAGAGTCAGCCCTCCATATCAGGGGTTCTGAATCTGCCTAACCTTGTATTAAAAATATTTAGAGGGGAACCCAATAAAAAATAACAGTACAAGTATTTTTAAATAATACAAATAAAATATCAATACAGTATAACAACTATTTACATAAATTAACATTGTATTAGTAAGTAATCTAGAGATGACTTAAAAATATACAGGAGGATATGTATGTAGGTTATATGCAAATGCCAAATACTACACCATTTTACACAAGGGACTTGAGCAACCCTGGAACCTGGAACCAATTTCCCAGGGATACTGAGGGTTGACTGCATATGTAAAATGTATTTAGTTTTAAAAAGTGCACAACTGTTCACTAAAGCAGTATTTTGACAACAATGCTGCTTCTGAACATCACAGACTGATCACCCATGTCATCCATTTACTTCATCTTTCATCTCCTATCTCACAACCTGCCCCCACCTCCAAAAAGGTGTGCGGAATCCCTCAACTGGACTTCTGAGACTAGAAGAGTGATGGGTAATGATGCAGATAAGCTTTCCGTGAGTTCCTACGGAGATGTCTATGTAAGGAGGCAGTTGTGGTACGGTGATTTTAAGTGCATGACTTCTAGGGTTCAAATCCTGGCTCTGCACTTTGAGTGGTATTGACTCGGAGCAAGTTATTTAATTCATGCCTCAGAGTTTTTAACTGTGAAATGGAGATGGTAATATTATCTGCCTTGTAGGGCTATCAAGATGACTATATGAGTTAATATGCCAAAAGCATTTAAAACAGCATAAGGTACTCAGTGACTGTTAGCTATTGACTATTATGTATGCATAATACAAGTACGATTCAGATCCATTGCATTTTTTCAAAAGTGATTTTTTAATATACTTTTACGTATTGCTTACATTCAATTGCTTCCTCAGGCAAAATACCTGAAACCAGCTCTAACACCTGATTATGTATTTCTAGATTAAAATCAAATCGTATTATATACCTAAAATTTCCTAATTCTTTCATCAAAATGAACAAACTAATACAAACTGAAAACGTTCAAGCTTAACATCACAAAATCTTATAAAAAGCATTAATTAGGCTTCCCATTTAGGCTAAGCCAGGATGAGATCACAAAGTCACTCATGGCAACCAGGTCCCTGTGCTGGAAGTGTGCTTACCCGGTGAATGGCTAAATACTAACAAAAGAAACCTTTGACTCAAATACCACTGGTACCCCGGGTCTTGTGTCTGTATAATGCCTACACATTCATTTCTTTCTTTGCCTATAGAAAAAAGAAAGTCTGTTTGTTTTTCTGATTCAGTCAGCCCTTTTAGTCTTTGAATCTAAGGAAAGCCCTGTGAAAAGAAGAGCATCTTATCAGCGTGCTCCAGACCAGCAGGCTGTCCCCCCTTCACATACAAAACCTCCAGCCCCTCGCAGCAAAAGGCCTCACCCTCAGAGCTTTTTCCCCATTTCAGAGCTAACACCCCGCCGGGTTTTGACAATAAATAAATGAATACACAAGGCCCTAACATAATTAACCATCTTTTCAGGTAGAGTGAGGTGGGTGGAGGAGGAAGGGTTGAGAGAAGAATGTTTATTGTAAATTGGCTTCATTTATGAAGTTGATGTGTGCTGCATCCTAGAAGAGAAGTGACTTTAGAAATGCCTCCATCTAAATCTTGACAATTTTATCATGTACTTCAGCCAAGTGACAAATGCAGACATAATCTTATTTTTCTAATTAAAGGAAGGGCTTTCTTATCCCAGGTAAAAGTTCCATCAACTTCCACGTCACAGGCACACAGACCAGGGTGTATTTACTACCTTTTTTAAGGGAAATTTGACATGTCAAAAAACTAAACACCAGAAAACATTTCAACACAGCAAAAATACTTATGCTAGGACATACCTAAAAAAAGAATGACTTTGAGAACAAGAACTAATCAATACTCCTGTGAACACCTATGGGAAAGCCACCAGGCATCAGGGTCATCCTTCATGACCTTAATAGAGCTACGGTCTGCATGAAAGGATACAGTTTGCTTGTATCATTATTGGGATAATAACTTAATTGATTTGTCTCGGTGGCTAAGGATGTAGAGACAAGAGATTTACTATGGCGAAAAAATATCTGCAATCGAGTTTTTGTTTTCTCAACAAGCATCTTGCCACTGACCTCTCAAATCAGTTTAACCTTTTCTAAACAGACCTGCACATTTTTTACATAATTTAGAGCTAGGTTTTGTTATTGCGGCTGCTGAAAGGCTCTGTGAGATTTATCACAACATGGCTTCAGTAACCTTCTTTTAAAAACAAAGATGAAAAACAAAAGAAAGGGCCACAACTGTAAGCTCCCAGCTCCATTCCTTTCCCCAGCAGGGGATTTTGATCTAACCACTGAAGTGTCTCTGGAGTTCAATCTGTTAAAAAAAAAAAAAAAAAAAATGTATGAAACGGTATTAAAATAGGAAAAAGCATGTGTATGACTCAGGCTTATCCACGTATCTTCTGCAACTAGGATGTCACAGGATTTCCCTGTGCTTCTGAAAACTGAAAACCTTGAGAAAGTGACAGGAGAAGTTCCTGTTTCTTTCTGTCTCTTTTTTAACAAGGGAGGGGGCGCGGGCGATCTCACTCACACACACTCACACTCACACACACACACACACACTCACACCCGTCTTCCGGGTTTCCTACGAATCAGGCAGGTTCTCCAGGGTTCCGAGCCGAGACTACACCACCAGCATTAGGACTTAGCACCGTACTCCCCTACACACAAAGGTTTCGGGGAACCCAAACTTGTTGCAGAGCTGGGCAAAGCCCCCGGCCCGGCGCGCTGCTCGCGCCTCCTCTCCGCCCCTTCCCCTTCCTCTTCCTCCACGTCCCACCCTGCCCTGCCCGGCTGGAGGGGCCAGGGCATCTCCCCTGCGCAGGTCACCGCCGGGGCCGTCCCCGCGGGCCGCGTTCCTCGGGAACAAGGTCACCGCCCAGCCCGGTCCCCCGAGGGGCAGCGGGGCCGGGCCGAGCGCTGCGCCCTTTGTAGAGCGGGGCTGGCCGGCCTCCGCCTCACCTGCTTGCGATAGGGAGTCCTGCAGTTGCCGCTGCCCCCGGGGTTGCCGCCGCTGCTGGGGAAGATCATCGCGGCGGGCGCCGGGCAGCCTGGCCGCGAGGGGGAGGACGCGGGGAGGGGGCCGGCCGGGCCCGGGGCCGCGCCGGGAACTCGCTCTCGCCGCGCGGCGGCGGCCGGCGGGGGCCGCAGCAGCTCGGGGCTGACTTCTCCGCCCTCGACTCCGCACTCGCCTACAAGTGCGGCGCGGCGGCGGGGCAGACCGGAGCAGCTCGGGCGGCCGCCGCCCTGCGTGCCATGGACGGAGTTCGCGCGCGCAACTGGCGGCGCCGCCGACTCTCCCGGCGGCAGCGGAGGAGCAGCGCCTCCGCGTCCCCACCTCCCGCGGCCTCAACCACCGCCCCGAGAGCGCGCCGGCCGGGGGCGGGGAGGCGGCCGCGCACCGCCTCGCGCCGCGCCCAGGCCCGCCCGCGCCTCCCGCCCGCCCCGCCGGCCGCCCGGGCCCCGCGCTCTCCCTCCCGGCTCCGGGCTGGGGTCCGGGCCGCGCGGCCCGGGGAGCCGCCGGCGCCCCCGCGCTGATGCAATGGTTGGGTCTGGCTCCCCGCGTGCCGCACATTCCTTGGAGTAGCCAACCCCCCTCTTCTGTCCTTTTTTCCCCTTCGGTTTTTAGCCTAAGCACCAGGGGCAGCTTCGCACCCCAGCTCGAAGCCCCTTTTAAGGGCATCGCTCCGGGGGTCACTCTGGCTCCTGGGGAGGAAGCAAACTGACTCCCAGGTCTGCTGTCCCTCCTTTCATCTTCCGAACTATACCGATCCGCCTTCCCAGATAAGGTGAGGACGATCGCTCCTGTTTCCACCAACAAACCTCTGCGAATCTCATTCCTTCAATTCATGGGCTAAGATTTTGCACAGGAAATCAGGTCTCCACTCCCCAGCCTCTCACCTAAATACACTCGGTAAAGTTTCGTGTTTCACTCCTGTGCCAGAGTTTACAAGCTTTCCTTCAAGAAGACAGTATCAAGTAGGCAGCGAAAAGCACTTACATCTGTTGGTTTTAGCCCTCTCCCCTTCCTGAAAACTGAAATAGTGTAATTCCTTACGTTATTAGATGAGACGCAAATGGGATCTTTTCAGGGGACAGAGAAACTCGGCACAAAAAGGGAGGGGAAGAGGTGATTTCCTTTGTTTCCCGGTTGAAATGACCTAAAACTGCTCAAGCGGCCCCCTTTCCCCTCTACCTTTACGTGGAGGCACCAAGGCCCGCACCTGTGCAACGCGAAAGGCCTCCCAGCAACTCCCACGGGAACCCCTGTCTCTGGATAGGCCCCTGGGACAGGTTTGCCATTTTTCAAGCTGGCTTGTTCCACAGTATCACTGAGTATTGTCACTGCGGTAAATATCACAGAGTTCCTCCTTGGTCTCTGGATTCTAACACCTTCCAGGAAAGGCTCATCTGCCATGACCATGAAAAATTCTAACTTGTCTAAGAAGTGAAGGCACACAATTTCTGCCTGCCTTAAGGAAAACAAACTGTCCCCTATGGAAATCGATTCTTCTAGCAAATGTGTGGCCATTCAAAGGCTTTTCCAGCAGCAAGGAATTGGAAAAATATTCCTCCTAGATATCCTGTTGCGGACTTAGTCATTTAGTGAGCTCTCCCCACATTCTTCAGCAAAAGGGATGATCATTAGAAAGTCTCACCTATTAAAAAATATATACACTAAAATACACATATAATTCCTAAGTCTTTTCATTTAAAAAACAGCAGCAAAGGAACTTACTCTGGGCACCACACTAGGTGCACAAAGGGCAAGTAAGAACTTGCCAGAAAAATTCACAGCAAAATATACATCCTTTAAAGTGATTAAGTCAGATATGGCACAACTAGCATCCACTGAGAATGTATGTGTTAGAACGACTTTGTTACTCTCCATGCATTGACAATTGTTTTTGTTGTCCTTCTGTTTTCTCCTCTTACTAGAATCCTTTACCGGAAGTTATCAGGCACAGGTGTAATATAGAAGATTTTAGTTAGAACTGTTCAAGTCATAGGTACCTTTTCCTGAGAATTTACTGTTCAAGACCCCCAGCAGTTCAGATGTCATCCAAGGTGGGGTGGGGGGTAGAGAATCTACATACAACCTCAGTTGTTATAACTGGTCTCTTAGGAAACCACAATCTAAACCACAAAAGAACAGCATAGATTAATTTTGCTATGACTCTATTCAAAGGCCATGATACTTCAGATGCTATGCTATCTAGCAAAAACTTGATTGGATATCCTATAACATTTTACCAAGAAAAGTTTTTAAGTGATAATAAAATTTAAATTAGAATACTAAAAACCAAAATATATAAGAATATTTAAAAGGTTCCAAGGCCCCCCCAAATCTCTAAAGATCATCAAAATTGTAGTATGTTCTATAATAGTGAATGGCATAAAAGCAGAGAATATAAGGCACATATATATAGGTATTACACATATTTTTAAATGTCCACTGGGGTTCAAAAGTTCCAAAAGTAGTGTTATATTCTTAACTAAATAAAGCATTATAAAGAGAGAAGACAGATCGTCCACCCTCAAAAAAATATATAATAGTCACTCTAGCTCAAAGAATCCAACATAAGGAACAAAAATATTAAGCCATGTGTATAATAACATACATAGTCAATTGTATTCACAAGTGCTTTCTTGTAAGAGCGATTATTGGTATAAATCCTAGTGACATTCATCTGGAAAAATTTCTTGACCTTTTAAACAAGTATGTTTTGAAACAGAGAAAGTAAGAAATAGTCCAGAGAAGCTCCAAATTACCATGGTAAGAATCTGTTCTGGAGATGCTCATCATCTTTGAAGAGAAACAGAGACTTCACTGTCTGGGCTGTCCTACAACATCCTCCTCCCCCACCTCAGCTGGTAGGTAAAGAAGCTGTGGGAATCTGACCCAAGGGCAGTCCATCCACAGACGGGCCAGTGACCTACGACCTGGCAGGGGTTGAAAAAATGAGCAGGGCCAATCCACTTCTCACCCTTAGGAATCTGACCCAGAAAATGCCAAGAGTTGAACCAGATAGTAAAGGGGCAGAAACTGCAAGAGTGCCAGGGGGTGGATTGGAGGCCACTACAAGCCAAAACCATACACAAGCCAAGGTTATGAGGAAGCAGAAACTATGAGTAAACAGGAAGCTGACTGGCAGCAAGCAGAGAGGAGACCTGACGCCAGGAGTGGGTGAGCACTTGGCAGTGAGCTGATGGAGGGAGCTGCAGTCCCCAGAGCTGCCTGGGCTCTTCAGACTTCACCAGCCCCACCATCTTCAGACAGCTCAAAGGAGTCCAGACTTGGCAGTTCAAGGAACAAAATTAAAACAAAGCCAAGCAGATTTGGGTCTTTATAGCAGCTTCCCAACTTTTCCAAAGTTTTGGGCAAGTTTGTCTCTGAGACTCAGGCTTCTCATAAGATTGCCTTGAGTACAGTAGGACAAAAGTACCAAACTCATTAAGTGGCAACTGTTACTATTGTTTTTCCAGGTTCTGTCCTGGTGGTTTGTAGACTTTAATGGGTGCACTGATGTTGACCATGGAGGAACGGGAGAAAGGCTATACATATATAGCAGGAATCGCTGACAAGCAAATTTAGGGTAAGGGGGGGAGTCACTTTTTCAAAAACTGTTGAATAGCTGAATGAATATGCTTTCTAAGGTTGTGTATAGTATAGGCTTAACTGTAAAAGATTTTGTTTTTAAAGTTTGGCAAATGATCTGTTTTAAGGTTTTAGGTTGTCCAGTTTCCTTTAAAGAAGATGTGTGTTGGGACAGAGCCATTTTTGTGTGAATGGGAAGACTGTGAGGACTCTGACTGTATCAGAGGTCACACTCGAAAAGGCAGAAGTGTACAAACGAGGACAGTTAAGGACAGAGGTACAGGACGTGCAGAGGCCTGCAATCTGGTACAGGAGATGAGACATATAGTAATAATGCCACCTGCCACTTAGAAAAGCCTGTATAACTGGAATTTGAGAATCTGAATTTAGAAGATATTTGTTCTAAAGAAACAACTTTAAAATGAGAATTTCATTTTTGAGTCTTTCACATCTCATTTCACTTTCACAATAACCCCATGAGGTTGGAATGATCATTAGGCTTAATGTATAGATGAGAGGGAAAAAAAAATTAAGATTGACCTACCCTCAAAGCCAAGAAGTGGCAAACTAGGGTTAAAATCTAAACCTAGCTAGGTTTAAAAGACTTATTTAGTTCTGTGTTCCTTCAAACTCTATAATGTTGCAGCTCAAAAGAAAGCCTTATAGTGCTCCAATTTCTAGGTGAGTACTTGTAACTCACAGGGCACCCAAATTGCTTACTGTTACACTAATGATGCAAAGCCTTACATGGTAAGTGCCAGGCAAGTGGTCCAGACAATCGTGCCACGGGAGTCCACAGGAGGGAGAGATCAATACAGGATAAAATATAGACATAGGAAGCTCAGCTATGTAAATGTTTTGATTAAGGGACACTCAGAAAGAAGCACCATGCAGATGACCCGAAAAACAGAACCAGAGAAGGAAGATAAGATGAGAGAGGATGTAGATTTGGGGTAGCCACTGCTGAATTCAAGAATTCCCTGAAAGGGGCAAATGAGGAAGTGATAAGAAAGTGTCAAAAGCCTAGGGGATCCACCCTCCTAATATACATATTACTGAGCCTTATAGAAAATAGGAGCCTATGAGTGAAATTACTATAAAGAAAGTATAGCACCGAAGCTAAGCTTTAAAAAAGAAAAAAAGAAAAAAAAAAAAGAAAAAAAATGAGCAGGGTGAGGTGGCTCATGCCTGTAATCCTAGCACTCTGGGTGGCCAGTGCAGGTAGGTCACCTGCGCTCAGGAGTTTGACACCAGCCTGAGCAAGAATGAGACCCTGTCTCTAAAAACAGCCGGGCATTGTGGTGGGCGCCTGTAGTCCCAGCTACCCGGGAGGCTGAGGCAAAAGAATACCTTAAACTCAAGAGTTTGAGGTTGCTGTGAGCAATCATGCCACAGCACTCTACCCAGGGAGACAGAGTGAGGCTACGTCTCCAAAAAAAAAAAAAAGAAAAGAAAAAAGAAAAAAAGAAACTAAACTAAAAATGGGGGCAATGAGATGACCAATGAGACAAGAATAGAATATGTCTATCAAAAAAAGAACTGACCTATAGCAGATTCTGTCCTTCCATCACTGCAAAAGCATTTCAAGAACCCATTTTTATTTGGGTCAAACTGAAAGCTGAATGGAATTAAGGGGAAAAATTCAGTCAACATTACATCAAATTATAACCTTTGAAACATAAAATATAGCCCCACAGTATCGGTTAGTGTAAGCAGTTCACACTAAAAAGCTATTTACATTTGAGAGTCTATGTTTAAAAGCTCACAAAACCTCTGGCTATCACCAAAACAGGAAAAAAAGGCGGGGTGGGATGGGGAGTAGGAATATAGGGTCAGCAGATTCTTTAAATTTCTGTTTCTTCTTGGTGCAAAATAGAGTTGATAAAGTATCCAATCTCCAAAGTAGCAGCAATCTTTTGTAGTATTTACTGTTTTGGCTTCTTAAAAATCTGCAATTCTTATTCCAGACTTAAAGGCTCCCTAGACACATGTAAAATCACATATGTATAAAAGGGAAACCATTATAATAAAATAAAACTATAGCTATAATCCCAGCAGGTATATAGAACAACATAAACACAGCCATATTCTGGTGAGTCTTACTGGAAGCTATATTCTGATGATTTCTGAATCTATGCTCATTAACAAAATGGAAGAAATGACTTTTGCCCTACTGTTGCTTCTCTGCATGTGTTATTAAATAATAATGGCTATCATTTATTTAGTAACTATTATATTCCAGGAACCTTCTAAGCACACCTCTCTCTGTTTTCTCTCTCTCTCTCACACACACACACCTCATGACAGAAGAATTCCATCTTATCACAGAGAAAACTGAGTCTCAGGGATTTGAGTAACTTACCCAAGGTCACAGATCCAATACATCGTGGAGCCAGGGTTTAATCTTGGGTCTCTGAATCCAAAATCCCCTGCCTCCAATAATACTAATAATGGTTGTTATTACTATGAGCTATGGATCAAGTCTAAGACCCAAAGAGAAAAACTTACATGGTATCAAGAGCCAAACTTGGCTATCAGAGCACTGGTCCCTGAATCTTGGCCTCACCATTTACCATCTGTGTGACCATGGACAAGTCATTTATTCCCTCTAGAAGCCTCAGTTTGCTCATTTATAAAAACACATGGAATTACATTGAATTGCTATTTAGTTGAGTATGAATATAAACTTTCCAATATTAGAATATATACTGAATAGTACAGATGTATATTCTGGCCCCCATCTAGTATTTAAATCTCACTTAATTGATGGTTGCTAAGGTGTAGCTCCTGTAATGGGAGCTTTTTCTGGGATCATAAGTAGGACAGAGTTGGGAAAGAGGCAAAGAGAATTATCTTCTAGAAGCTAGGATGATGGTTCGGTGAAAGGTATTATATTTCTAGAATCCAAAATTGGAACTGATTTTCCCCTCAAAAAACAGTGGTAGACCACATTAGAGATTAACTTATTTATGAGAGTCACACATACTTAATAGGTTAACTAAAGTCCTAATCACCACTTAGGACATGTCTCCCTCTGAGGAAGCATCCTCTAAATTTAAAACAAATAATTTACACACAAAAAATGTTGCATATACTCAGTACATAAATCAACTATTGCCTTGCTCTTGCAGATAGTTAATAAACATTCAAATGTAATTCAAATTTTTTGGCCTGTCTTCGCTAACATAAATTTCTTCCCCTAAGTTTATCTACAAAAACAGGTACATAGATTCTTAATCCTTTTCAAAATTACAAAATGTGAAAACAAAGACTGTTATGAATTAAAAACTCAAGATTTTGTTTTATTTCTATTACCATGAGTTTGTACCTCTTTCTCAAATTCCACAGCAAAATAAAGTCAACAAACTATTCAACGAGGGCAATAAGAAGGTTCAATGTTCATACAGTGTGGATTTCTGTTTTCCTAAATTACCTGGATGGATGTCTCAATCCTTTATACTCTTTGACTGTAGAAATCTAGGATTGGACCTGTTTTTCTCCATGCCTGTGCAAGCCTATAAAAATATAAGTGCTTATTTTCAGAATATTTCAAGATAATTCAGTGAATTTTCCATGAATTATAGTAAAACTTATTAATTATGACAGAGAGCTACTGCTAGGTAGTAAACTCTGAAGCTTGTTTACCTAAAGAGATGGAAGTAACATTATCATCTATGAGTGTGAGCTAACTATGGATAAAGAGCAACACCAAGGTGAGGAAGGAACTGGTGTGCTGGGAAAAACATTAATCACATCCACCTCTTGCTAGGACCGGGGAAGAGACAGAGCACTTAGAAATCAACAGAATTTGTGGGAAACTAGAGACAAAATCATTAAATCATGGAAAACAAAATTAATTCAAACCTGGAATGACCATCTATCTCCTGTCTATAAGCAAAAATCAAAATTGTAGAAAGGACAAGAGTACGCAGCAAACTACCTGGGACAAACACTATTTTCATGTAAGCTAAAAATTGCACAAGGTTATTTAATAAGAAATTCCTAAATGTCTGGGGGTGGGTGGGACGTAACCAACATCTATGTAAAACCTGGGATCCATAGACATTTAGATTCATATTTAACAAGTTAGTTTCCTTTCTCATAAGTTGCTAAAACTACTATTAAGTTAGATCTATTTTGCCTGAAGAGGGGGATCTAGACTAATTAGTGGTGTCCTTTATGTAAATGAGAATGCTGAAAAGCTTTTCATTCTCCTCTGAATTATAAAGGTTCAAACAAGAAGATACAGAATTACAAATGAATTTCTGTTCAATTGAATATGTATGAAAGCAAACTTTCCAACATCAGGATATATCGTTAAGAGTACTGAAACAGGATATATAAGGAGCTTATAAAAATTCCCCACCCCGAGTGTCTTTAAGAATGACTAGTTCTGGGTTATCTAATACACTTAACACATGGGGTGAACTGATGACAGACCTGAGGCAAATTGATACTCCCCTAGCGAAGAGAAGGCAAATGAGGAAATTCTGATGTTGTCATGACACTATGACTGATCATGACATCAGCAATTCCTAATTCCAAACTGTAAAGAACACTCCCAGAACACTGACAACACGTTACACAGATACTCCCAGAACCACCCTTCCTTCACCTCCCAACCTAGCGGCATATAGGATGTTTCAAACAAAGCGCTATTAAGTGTTAAAATCCTGTTAGACAGTTCAGAGTCAGAGAAAGTGCCAGGAGGAAGAAGTAGATAACTTTGAAAGACATTTGCATTTTTCAGAGCTATTTACATTTTCACACATATAGACATAATGAATGTATAAAAATGTTAGAATTTACAAAATGCTTTATTTATTATGCATTATCTCATTAAAATCTCAGGGAAGGAGACACAGCAGATAACCCCATAACCCATCCTCTTTTTTTTTTTTGAACAGGTAGATCCTCAGGTAAGTTAGGCAACTTTCCCTGAGGCAGGAAGGCCAGAAATATTGAATTCCAGAAGTGGAAAGAATTATTAAGAGCCAATCCTGTGTCTGGCAGATAATAATCATTTAGTAAATATTTCAGTCTCTCCTTGGGCACTTTGACCAATAATAATCTGCCATATTCATATTTAGCTATATCTCCTTGAAAATTCTTTGTGAAACATCCTTAAAATGTGAAGCCATCCATCATAGTTTCACCCCAGGACGAGAGTCTGTGCCTTCTACTGATTGTACAGTGCTTTTCTGTGCATTCCACACATTACACAGATCCACCCACAAAAATGATGGCTAAGCCATCTTTTTTTGAGCCTCCCCATTCTTACCAGATTGCTTGAATATGTAAATCTCTAATGGTTTACTGAATCTACTGTCCTGCACAGAGAGGCTTTTTTGAAGGCATGAATGGATGAGGCAAGCTAGCTTTCTTACGCACCCTCACAGGCACACAGGCACCCTCTTTTCAAAATGAGGGAGATAATGTAGGCGGGGCACCGTGGCTGATGCCTGTAATCCTAGCACTCTGGGAGGCAGAGGTGGGTGGATTGCTTGAGCTTAAGAGTTCAAGACCAACCTGAGTAAGAGTGAGACCCCATCTCTACTAAAAATAGAAAAACTAGGCAAGCATTGTGGTGGACGCCTGTGGTCCCAGCTACTGGGGAGGGATGCTGAGGCAAGAGGATTGCTCAAGCCCAAGAATTTGAATTTGTTGTGAGCTATGACGCTATGACACTCTACCCAGACCAACAGAGTAAGACTCTGTCAAAAAAAAAAAAAGAGAGAGAGAGACTGCAACGATTAAATCTTAAAGAATATGTTTTACAAATTATATTAAACATACTGGATTTGCAGCCTAATCTTTAGATCACTTGGGATCATAAATAAATATTGTATTTTTTGTCTATATGTGACTTACTAAGGAAATGAAATTCTATCACCAATAGTTTCTCTTGACCTCAACTGTTATTGTCAGAGTAAATCTTCTCACTTACTTTCTGGGTAGAGACCAGTGTCCTACTCACCTCTCATGATCAGTGTCCTACAGATATTTGAATATTAGCTGGATGTCATACAATCTAAGACATCACTGACCGTAAGCTACCTGGCAATCACTTAGATGATAAACATTTGAAAAAAGTGGATGACAACTGCTATAAGATATCATAAATTATCAAATGTATTCCAATTTAAGAGAGGTTGAAATGTGAAGAAGGTGAATGTTAGAATTTATCCAAGTATGGTGTACAAGTGCGTGAATACACTGCAGGCAAATGCACATGTCCTTCTTATTCATAACCTAGGCTCTAGGTATATATTTGTCACTTATTTGTAACCTTCCTAAAAACTAGGTCATTTCAAAAGTTTTGTCCGTTTTTATGAGTCTACTTTAAACTGTAATATCTCAGTGAATATTTATTCAATTTAATCTAAATAAGGGCCATTTGAATCAGTGCACTTTTGCCAACGTAACACATGTTGATTAATTCCATCGGCATAAAAATCGGGTGCTAGGGATTCGATGACGTCAACGAAGGCTGTTTTTGCTAGGTCCTGAGTGGCAAAGGTTCTACCAGTGAGAAAGTTATCGAAGTGGTTGAAAAGATGGTAGTCGGTTGGCGAGAGGTCTGGGGAGTATGGTGGGTGGGGCAGAACTTCGATGCCCAATTCCTTTAATTTTCAGATGGTGATTTGTGAGACGTGCGGCCGGGCATTGTCGTGGAGCAGGATCGGACCTCTTCTGTTGACCAGTGCTGGCTGCTTCTGATGCAATTTTCGGTACATTTCATCGATTTCCTCACAATAGGACTCTGCTGTGATGGATTGGCCTGGTTGCAGAAAGTTATAGTGAATCACACCAGCCGCTGACCACCATACAGTAAACATGATCTTTTTTTGGTGGGGTTTCGCCTGTGGGAAGTGCCTGGGTGGCTCATCGGTGTTCAACCACTGTCCTGAACATTTCCTATTGTCGTAGAGAATCCACTTTTTGTCACACATGATGATCCAATCCAAAAAAGGATCGTTTTGGTTGCACAAAAACAATGAAGAACAAACCTCGAAACGTGACAATTTCTGCCAATCGTTTAAATCATGGGGCACCCACTTTTCGAGCTTTTTCACCTTTCCAATATGTTTTAAATCATCAAAAACCACATGGGAGCTGACACCCTGTTCTTCTGCCATCCCACACACCTTTTGTGATGGGTCATTTTCCACCAGGGTCCTCAAATCCTCGTCCTGGATTGCTCTAGATTGACCACTTCCGGGCTCATCTTCGAGGCTAAAATTTCCAGAATGACATTTTGCAAACCAACGTCGAACAGTGCGTTCATTAACACTATCATTGCCAAATGCCTGGTTAATTTTTCGGGCTGTTTCGGCAGCGCTTTGGTTCAATTTAAATTCGTAGAGAAAAATTGGCCGAAAATCGCTTAATGACATCACATAGTAATAGGCTGAAAAGAATAAAAAAAATTAAAAGTAGAAAAAAATGAACAGCATCAATGTATAGAGTACAAAATTCTCCATCAATCAGTATATACCACGACACAGTAGAATAAATATTTATTGAGATATGGAGCTACAGAAACACATGACAGTAAAACGGACAAAACGTTTGAAACAACTTCATAAAATACAAAGAAATGGGTTCAAGCCATATAGCATGATGATTAAAAAAAAAAATGATTTAGAATATAAAAGAGGCAGTTATTTATGACCCTCATTGCAACAAGTTGCTAAGGTAACTACACTATAGCTAAAGCATTTCATCACTTTAATAATTGTATAGATTTTCAGTAAGCAGCATACAAGATGTATTAAGTAAGATGTATCATTGTGTAAATTACTTTGGTCTAGAAACCAAGCTGCATAGCACATATTTATAGGAGGTACTTTCAAGAACATTTCCTGCTAAGGATGAAAGACTAAACATGCCTAAATATTAATAAAAATATGACATTCATAGTATAAAGTTTCTTTCAAATTCTTATCTTTACAATTTCATAAATTAGACAATGTAAACATTAATAATTTAATCTACAATTTTGCTAAAAGCCCTTAAAATGACATTATGGATGGTTCTTTAGGGATTTTGTGGGTTTTTTATAGTATTTTCCTTAGAATACAGGTTGCTAGAGACACAGAACTTTGCTGGATGTATACTTCATGTAATACTTATTATAATTAAATAAGTCAGCATATGAATAGAGGAGGAATCTGGGAGGTCAGAGGACCTTGAATACTGCAGCAAAGGGCACTTTATGACATTAGGATCTATTAGAAGTCATGAAATTTGACTTGCCTGAGATCAGGCTCTCCTTGCCTTTTGTGGTTGATTTGACAGCAGTTAGCTGGTCCAACTACTTAAGCTCCATAAATTAGTGATGTCAGTGCTCAGTCAGATGAAAATATGGAAAGTATACATCACTAGCAGATCTCACATCATCAAATGCAAATGAGAAACAAATAGCATTGCATGTGTGCTCTGCCAAAGAATTCCTAGGTCCCAGGGGGAGTTTATGGATTCCTAAGGAAACTGAGAAACCTGGGAAGCTTTAAATTAAACTAAGGACTTATATCATCCATCTTTCTTTCTGATTTCCTTTCAAAACATTAAGACAACAGTAGCACCAGCATTTGTCTTAATTATGGTAACTAATTGCAGGATTTGGACAAATGTGATACTTAGACATCTATATACCAGGGACAGTCCTACTTGTCTGTTTGTCTGAATTGATATTTGAAGCTATCACAAGAAGTCCCAAGTTACAAACATCCAACTGATGTGTGACTCATACTTACAAATCAGGGCTATTACAGATAATAGGTAATGCACCCATTTGAACTTACATACAAATTCAACTTAAGAACAAATCTATAAAACCTACCCTATTCATAACCCAATGACTGCCGATAGTTCCAGAAAGAAATGCTCACCGAACACTATCATTTTAGCCAAAGAAGTCATATTAAGTGGGAACTGAATGAACAATTTATCTATACTTGTTATTATAAAATACATCATGAAGATGGCAGGCCTGTCACATTTGGTAACGAACAAGCAGTAAAGGATTAAGATAAAATGGAGTTCCACTTCAGTAACTAACCTTTCTACCTATCAGCCATTTAGGGTCTCAGTTTTTTTACCTGTAAATTGAAGGTAGGATCAAATGATCTCCAAAGTTATTAATGGTCTATTTTTTAAATAGGTATAAATCATCAAAATACATTACTGTAAATACTATATATATTTTACATCTTAATGTCATGTATGCTAAAATAATTCTGTAAGTGGAGACTTATATTTTCTCAAAGACTCATTTTCTCACGATTTCCAAGGTTGTAAGAATGGGCTTAAATAATTTTGTGTAGTTATACAGTAGTAAGAATTATTCTCTGTTATAGACTATGGATTCTATAGATATTCTTAGATATTTTTGTTGTGGGAAATTTTTACTTTTTTTCATAAATTTTGATAATCTAATGTGACTCATTTTTTCCCTTTGATCTAAATATTTTCACATCCTATTTTGACAAAAATTATTGACAATTCAAATAACAAGATTAACTTTTTTGTTTTTGTTTCGGTTAATTATGTAGCACTATAAATCTTTGGTGGTGTAGGTTAGTCTGCTGAATAAGATATAAAGAGAAATATGAGGCATACATCTTTCATATACCTTATGACAGAGCACAGTCATTAGAGTTTTGAAATTTAAATAAAAATAACTTGAACTATAAAGCTCTGAAATATTTCACCAATTTAGGAATAAAAAGTAAACTATGAGTCCTATTTCTAATATTTGCAAGTAAGACCTGAATATCTACCCACTCACCACCACCTCCCTACAAATTTCAGCCATGCTATGCACACCTTGATAATGTCAATACTTTATATAAAATTTGGGGAAGATCAAATTCACTCTTTTGAAGACCTTTGATGAAGGCCTAATTGTTTCATGTATTTTGTTTTACTCTGGCATGATATTGTTGAACAGGAAGGACAGTGTCAAGTATTAGTAAAAATTTTGACTAATTTTTTTGTGTACCCAGAATCAAACAGTTTAAAATGTATGTACACAATATTTGTGGTACAGTGGAAAGAACACTGGACATGGAGACAGAAATCCTGGATTCAATGTGATGTATACATTTTAGGAACCTCTTTTATATTCACATGTAAATTAGAAATAGTAATGTATGGTTCATAAGATTGTTCAGAGTATTAAATAGGAAAAGATTGATAACTCTTATAAAAGACAAAGCTATTAACAAATACTGGATATTATTCTTAATACAGATATAATAAGAATAAATAAGACAAGAGCTTTCTTAAAAAGTTCCTGTTTACATGGAAAAATAAAATGAAATTTATATACTCTTAAATCATCCATCTCTTATTTCAATAAGATGGATAGTTCTGAAAGTGGATCAAGATAAGTATCCTGGCATTATCTGCTAAATTCCAAAGAAAAGTCTCCATAGATTTGGCTTCCATTGTAACAATACAAATATATAAAACTTTTCTCTTTAAGGTATTTAACAGTCGCTTTTTTAAGTGACATAATTCTGAGCCTATTGTCAAGTCAGAACAAATATATTCAGCATAGTGCCAGAAAAAAAAAATTAATAATACAATCTTGATTTATAGCAACTTCAGGTATCCATGGTGTAAATACTACTACTACAACCGCTTCTAAGCTACCAACTTGGCACTTGAAATTGAAATTGGGGAGAGAGAAATTGGGAGAAGATAATAAACACCAACTTTTCAAGCCTGTGCAAGTTTGCTCCAGCAAATACCTGACATTTGTTTTGGTATCTGGTGAGTTTTAACAAATAAAAAATAAAAATCTTGAAAGTGCTTTTACTTTGCCTTCATTTACAAAGGAATTTCACATATTTTTTTCATTGATATTTTACTGGAAAACTGAAAAATTCAATTATGCCACATTAAAATGGTTTTAAGTTCAAAACATACTTCCTTTTCCTCTTTTCTATGTTCCTCCTGCTAAACGATTTAATGTAAGTCTAGCTCCAAGATTGCTTAAAAATCAAGGCACCAAATGATAGAAGACTGCCTTAGTTTTCACTTTATGTTCTTTGAGGAAAGTTAATTCCCAACAGGCTCTGCTAGCAAGAGAATGAAATACATTCAGCATAGCTTTATTTCCTTCTCATGAGGGACAAATACAACATGAAGCAGTGTATCTTCTTACTTCCCAAAGTCTATAAATATGACCCATATTAATGGCAACGTTATCAGTAAAGAGAATCTACTTGCCTCTGTAGAATCCCATGATAATGACATTAAAAATGCTAAAAAATAATTAAATCAACATTATAATGATTGTATCTGGCTTATAAGACAAACAGCAAGGGAATTGAGGTTCAAAGAATTATATTTAATTACTTAATTTTTATATCTAATTAATATTTAGAACAAATACTTTAGTTAGTACCTGAAATTCTTGATTATCAGGAAATATTCACTTCTCAGTAAAATACTCACCAATGTAGTTTGAGCTTCATGACTTATGATGTGCTGGCCAAAGCACTGAACTAGGAGAAAATTAATTCTTATTCTAAGACTGGTTCTAATGTTGCCACCAATAACATGTAATTAGATCATGACCTAGCCTCTTTGTGTCTCTATTACTCTTATTGTGAAATGGGAGAAAGGGAATTTAACACATTTAAGTGTTCTTTTCAGTTCAGTGCTTCCTGAATCATGGTGCTTTCTGACAAACTATTTCTCTGCAGAAAGGTTTGAAATTTTTGTATTTGTAAATAGACATTTTAAGCCCCCATTCTTTGTAATGTCACAAGTGCACAATGTGTTTGAATTCATGTATTATAAATGCCTAAACTACATAGACAAACTATTTAATTATGTAACCCATACTTGACTCCAGAATACAGTTTTCATTCAACATGCTAAATTAGTCTTTTCCTAAACGCTAACTAACTATAAAGAAAGAAGGCCTAGTTTTAAATAGGTAATTCAGTTAAATCTCTGTTATGAACTAAATTGTCTCCCCTACCCCCAAGACATAGGCAAAGCCCTAACCCCCCACGTTACTGTCTTTGGAGAAAGGGCCTGAGAAGGGTTAAATGAGCATGTAAGTGGGAATCTAATTTGACAATGCTGGTAGGCTTAGGAAAAGACAAAGAAACAATGGAGCTCTCTCACTCCCACCCCTCCCACCCCTTTTGAAGATACAGTGAGAAGGTGGCTATATGTAAGCCAGGGAGAGAGCCCTCATCAGAAAGAAAATTTGCTGGAACCGTGATCTTGGACTTTCTAGCCTCTGAAACTGTGAAAAAATAGATTTCTGTTGCTTAAGCTACCCAGTCTATGGTATTTTGTTACCGCAAACCGAGCTATTACACATTCCTTCAAATATGTATTTGAAGCATTATGAAAGGACATATTTGTATTTTTCTCATTGTTATTTTAATAATTAAATTTAAAAAGTATTTTATAACTAAATTTTCATTCTATTGTTTATAGTTTTCTATTTAAACCCTTAAAATTACTTTAATCCAGGTAAAATAAATATATTACTTCTTTCTCTTTTCTTTTTCCCCAATTCCAAAGAGTTACCATGCTCAGTTTATACTGCCTACTAATTTTTACTTTTCCCCTTCTCAAACTTCTGCATGTATTAAAGATCCTTCTTGATCACCCCCTAACTCCTCATCTTTGCTTATGTTGTTGCCTTTATTTGGAATGCTTTTCCTAAGTGTATTCAAACATGGAACTCTTTCTCATCCTTTGAAATATAATAATATCAAACACTTAAAGATAAGTACTAGGCATTTTCCTAAATATTTCATATGTACCAAGTCATTTAATCCTAAAAAAATCCATGAGGAAGGTGTTCTTATTATCTGAGTTTCTTTAATTCAGACTACTGAGTGATGGAATTTGGCCCGTCACACAGCTAAAAGATGGTAAAACTGAAAATCCAAACTAAGCAGTTAAGATCCAGAGTCCAAGCTTCCACTATAAAGCACACTGCCTCTCTCAGTGCAAACCACTCATTTCCTTTGTGAAGTCATCTCTAAATTTATCAAAAAATCACTGATGATGTTTTTCTTTATGCCTTCGTTCATGTTATTCTTTTTTATTAATTAGTTTGTCCCATTTTAAGGTTATTTTATTTTTCTCCACTAGGCTAGAAACTTACTGAAATCAGAGACCACAAATTTGCACCATTTTATCTTTGTACCAGTGCTTGTTATATGGCTGACATTTAACATGTAAGTGCTAATTAAGATCATTTTAACTTTTTACAAAGGCCTTAAAATGTTTTAATTTTTTTGGAAAAAAAATTAGAATAACAATACTTGAAATCATTACATGCTTTATTTCTTATCTTCAACTATTTGCTTTTATATTTTTTAAGGAAACGTGTAGTGCAATAACAGAATAATATGTCAATAACATTTGTTTTTGCCAATCATTACTATCTTTAGAATTAAACAAAATGTATTTTTCTATTTATAAAATGATGGTCATTTCAGAAGGAAAAAATATTTCTTTTATCTTCAAAATACTCAAACGTCTCCTAAAATAAATTAATGAGCTGCATTAAGAAGTCATCACTTTTGCAAATAGCTATTTTTGGCATTACATATTGCTTAAAATCGCTATTTTAGGCTGTAGTTTTATGTTTAGACAATTGAAAAAAAGAGGATGTATTTTCTTCAAACTAGCTAATTATCTTCCATTTTATTAACTAGGAATCTAAAAGGTAGAATATGATATTATTGAAAATTATGTGAACAGTCACCACTTTGTAAAAAGCCATTATCGTAGTTGAGCTTATTAAAAGAATAACAATGTGCCTTGATTGATACCAGGTCAAAGTCTGGTTCCTTTCCATCACTTTCCTCTTTTACTTTTTATATAACCTATTGTGCATTCATTTTTATTGAACCTTATCCAAAAAGTAATTGTGGTTTCAAGTTTGTAACGAAGACCCTAATTATATACTTACAAATTTTAAGAGGCATAATAAGTTCTAAAGGACTTCTGTGTACCTGGGGAGATTTTCTAAGTCCACCTATGGATAAATCCATTGGAGCAAAGAAGTCATTAAGAGTCTTTGTCACGTGTACTAATGTGGCAACACATACAAAATGAAATGTAAGCAAAATTGAATAAAATGATGGTAGTCTTAAAATTTAGAGAATAATTTCTTGTTGGTGAAATTCAGACCAGAGTATGTTATGAGATAATAATGCCTTGCCACTCCCAGCCCAGCCCAGAGATCTCATTCTTCAACCCTTCTCTAGAAAAGAGTGAATCTATATTTACTTGCACTTATTATGAACAGTCTTGATGAGCATAAAATATATTCTCATTGAACTAATCTACTGGGACATCAAAATATTTCCCAAATCAACTACAACTAACTTGACATTTTAAGTTAATTCCTCATGATTTTTGTAATCTATTTGTTTCCTCTCTAGTATATCCACAGGTTGGCATATTATAATCTATAAAAAGTTTTTATAGAAATTATATTTAGAATATAATTTTATTAAACAACATATTCTCCTTTAAACTAGACTCTAAAGACAAAATAAAACAGCATACTTTAGATTTAACTTTAACACCAAAAGGGGCTGAGACTGTGAAAAAAAAAAAAAAAAGTAATGCCTTTGTGTTTATGCATATTTCTGGGAAAAACTAAGGTTTTCATAAACTTCATGAAAATGTGAAAAAAAATTTGTTAATATAATATTTTAACAAATATTTATTTTTATTTTTTGAACACCCTAATATGGTTCTGTTAAATCCTAAATTATAGAGGCTTTTAATCTATGTGAGGGTATACTCAACTATTATAGGATATAATGTTCCCTATATAAATGAGGTACATAACTACAAATTAATTTTAAACACTAGAGCAGGGATCCTGCTGGTTGTGAAGACATAAAAACTGCGAAATGTCACAAGTAGTGAAACTGTTCTCTTTTTTCAGTGAGTTGTTCAGGAGTATTAGTCTATTTGTTACCTGATTAGAGCTTCCAAATGTTCTAAAATGCCTGGGTCTTCCAATCCTGGCTAATGATTAAGGATGATAAAAACAAAATTACATGTAATCATACTCTGAATTACACCATTTATGACAGTCCTAAGGATTTCTTTATCCTATAACAAGCAGATCTGAGTGATTTTAGTGGATTTCATTCATAGAGTGGAATTAGAGACTACTTCCCCCCACGCAGGGGAAGTGATTTAGAGTTTATATATAAAAATTAATTTGGAGTTTAACTGATGCTATGTTCTTGGTACCCAAACTTTTGTCTTGAGGAAAGGTTATAGTAAGTTGCAAAAGTAAAGTTTAAAAAAGAACAACGAATGCTAATGGGGATTTAAAACTTCTTTTAAAGATTTTTATCATTCTTCCACAATCCCTAAGAACTCAGGACATATTTCTGCTGCTATGGACCTCTCCTTAAATTAGAGAAGGTAATTTCTAAAACCTTTCCATGTGAACAGAGAAAGATTTTCTATCTTGGCCACTGCATTTTCTCTTTTTTTAAAAAAAGTGCTATCTTTGGGGAGGGTAATGGGTGGGGCCACATCTATGGTGCATCTTAGAATGGGTACAGGCGATTGCACTAATGTATACAGCTATGATTTAAATTAAAAAAAGGTGCTATCTTTGATTTAAGATAACTATTCTTTAAAACTTAGTTTATTATATACATATATCCACACACACACATATGTATATATAGTCATATTTAAGGTATACAACATGACTATGTTGTATGTATCCATAACAACATAATTACTACCCTCACGCAAATTAACACATTCACCTCCTTCTTAGTTACCTTTTATGTATAGGTGGTACCTAAAACCTACTCTTAATAAATTATCAGCATATAATATAATATTATTTGCTATAATCTTCACGCTACACATCATATCTCTAGATTTATTCATCCTATATAACCACAAGTTTGTGCCCTCTGAACTAACTCTTCCCATCTCCTTCCTCTCCTTGCTTCTGGTAACTGAAGGAAATATCACCACTTGCAACTACATGTATTAACTAGAGGACAGTACCAAAAGTGAAATAAGCCAAACACAAGAAAAGATGCTGAATGATGGCATTTATATGTAGAATCTAAAAGAAGCCATATTCATGGACTGGATACAGAATCTCAAGGCAGTCATGAGAAAGGAAAATAAGTAGTGAGCTGTCTTATGGGGTTTGAAAACTCATGTTTTGTTCACTGAAGATAGTACTGAAAATTAAGAGGATGTTGTAAAATAGCTCTGGCATTCTAGGAATTACATATAGAAATATATTTGAACATAAGTTTTATCTTCTCATCTTACATCTAGATTTTTTTAAACTATGGACATCAGCATCCACTAATATTTCGTAGGTAATAAGCAACTATATTCAACTTTTAATACAAACAAGTCAAGCTTATGTTGTGGTTTCTAGTCTAAATCTCCAGGAAACTTAGAGAAATCAGAAAGGTGAGTCCTTAAGAAATACATTTACATGGGCACTAAACATTCCTGTAAAAATTCAACCTGAGATTAAAAGGGAAGAGGCAAATATATCTGACTCAGGAAAAGGGTTTAGTTGTCAGTGGGAAGAATAATTCTGAGAGTAGAGTAGTGACTTTTCTTGTATTCTTGCCCTGACTGATCCCCAGGATTGAGGAAAATGGGGCTGACATTAATTTCTGCAAGAACAGTTTCACTAAGCTCTGTGAAATGGGGAATGCTTGGTGATCCTTCTAACAGGGTTAACACAAATGGGAGAGAGGCTTCCGCTCCTATCTCCCTTTCCCATATTTTTCCTTAAGCTCCATGTTCCTTAGCAACTCTGGATGCTTCAGTGCACTGCTCCTGGTGCCATCAAGAGTCACAGATTCAACTCCAGCAAGAACCACAAGGCTAGTGAGACCTTCCTTATTATTGTCAATGTGACTTCATTTGTACAAAGAGAAGATGTAGCTCTGAATAACTTTAGATGGTACTAATTAGTTCCTGATTTTTATTATGTATACACACACACATAGGGAAGAATATTCTTTTAATGTCCTATAGGTCTAACTCAGCATACACTATTATTTTAGGTCATGTTCCTTAAAAGCATACCCTGAGATGGAAATTCTGATGCAAATGAAGGGCAAGAGTGCACTCTAGTGAAAATCATAAGAGAGTAAATAAAGCAAGTAAGGACAGGGGAAGGAGATAGCTAAAGATGTGGGTTTAGCTCAGTGGTGTTTAAAATGTGGTCCCCAGACCAACAGAGTCAGCATCAACTGAGAACTTGTTAAAATACAGATTCTCAGGCCTAGATCTACTGAATCAGGAAGACTGTGGGGCAGGGGGGAATGGAGGGGGCTGTAAACTGTGTTTTTAACACAGGTGATTCTGATGTCCACTAAAATTTGAGAATCACTGTTCCAGCCAAAGTCTAACCTCACCCTGATCTTACAGAGAACTCTGGAACTTGAATGGCATTGAAACTCATCCCACTTTGAGGCCATAGAGTCAGTGTTTGTACTCCCTTTATAGTTATTGGCTGCAGAGCAACCTTCTGTCTCCCAGGCAATTTTGGGTGAGGTGGTACAAATGAAACATTCTCAAGGAAAGCATGCTGCTGAGGACTTCTGGTAAGAAACAAAACAAAACACCTAACAGAGGCATCAACAGCATCTAGTACAACTACGTGTTCTATCTGATGAACTTTTATGTGAATAGAAAAGGTTTCGCTGCAACCTGAAAGCCAGAGTTCTAGGAGGACCTCCAGGCATCAAATAATCTTAACTTTGGCGTCTGGGGCTTTCTCACTTTATCCTTTCTTTTTCTAAGCAGTAGTTTTGTTTCATTCCAAAGAGAAATTGTTGAGCCTAGAGTACTGTGGACCCAGAAGCAAAGAAAATGGAACAAAACTATTCAGAATAGCAAAGACCCCTCATTCCTTTAAAACTTGTATTCAGTAGCAATTTATTGAGCACCACTTCCCTGGTAGGGGGGAAAATCTCTTAAATTATAGATATTGGGGAGAGGACATTGTAGAGGGCATGGAAAGGACTATAGTAGCTCCCTGCAATCTGGTAGAGGCCTTTTGAGAAGTAATAACTGATTGGAAAGGAATTTTCAGTAATTAGTCACATGTCTGAAGAGAGACTTCTATGGCATAGGTTGAAGTGGATTCAGAACAGGTTCCAGGAAGGATGAAAGCCACAAAAATTAAAGAAACTCCCTGATGTTGTTTCTGTCCTATTGCTGGGACATCGTCTTGGCCACTTCTTCCTCTGCTTCTGCTCACTTTTGATACCTGCGCCATGAGAATTCTGAAAGGAAATTGAATGTGCAAATCTCAGGAATCACTGATCTGGCCTTGCAGCTATATAAACTTCAATGCTCACGTCCTAATAAAAGTCTCCTATGCGGAAAGGAGAATGTATTTTCTCAGAACATACATTGTGGTCCTTGATTATCAATAATACTGCATTTCATGTTTTTTAGCCTTGACCATGTACCACATTTGAAGGCTCTTTAAAAGAGTTTTCTAATATGTATACCATATTTATACTTCCCTTAGAATCCAGTACATTGTTGGACAAATAGTATATACTCTTTTAAAACTTGCTGAATTGATTTCTTTGATTCTATCAGAAATTTTTCATTTCTCTGCTTAAAAACAAACAAACAAACAAACACACACTAAAGTACCTATAAATATAAATCAACTCCAAATAGTACAAATAGTAAAAATGTGAAAGATACTACCTAGCATTCTCTAAGCAGACACAAAGGCAATGTTTTAACAATTATGTGTGTCTTTGGACCTTTTACCTCTGAAACCATCCTTATATTTTAACACAGTGCAATTTTCCTTTGTTCTCCATTTTCCGCTGCTGCTGTCTGGTGCAATGCTTAGAAAATTCAAGGGCCCTACATAAATTCTCATACTACAAGGTTACATTCAACACTGGTTTATTTCAGGTATACATAAAAATAATCACACTACAAATGATTATCTGAACTGTCTGAAGAAAGAGTTTTAATTTCCCATTAGTAGCATGAGTAGGTGTATGATGATCACTAAATTGTGCTGAAAATTTGCCTATTAAAATTTATGGCAAATAAGTCTACAAACCAAGAGGTCTACAAGCAAGTGGAAGCTTTGAGTCATCTCAGGCCACATTGGACAATGCTAATAAGTGACTTTTCATGTTTAAGGGGAGGATGCTGGAGGGTAGTGCTGGTTTCAGACAATTGAAATGCAATAACTGTCACACATCATCAAAGACCAGTGGTGTCACTTTATTTAGCACTGAGAATGTAGAAGCCAAGTCTTAATATGTCCTTTTGAGACACGGCTATTTATACAGAAACCATTTTTTTGATGTTGAGATCCTTCCATCTCTTTAAGGATAAAGAAAAATATTGTTTAAAGTACAAACTGAAATCTGTAGTGTTTTCACACAGTTGATTCCTAACTTCTTTATTGCAAAGAGCAAACAAAACTAAGACTCTGTTCTGACACAGAATAAAAGACATATCTTTTCTTCAGTGAAGTTTACATCAGTTCAAAAGCAGACAAGAGAATCATCCAGCTAATAAACAATGTGGACTGGTCAAGAAAAGAGCACATGACAGTGTATTTTGTTCTATTAGACAAGTTAGTAATTCTTATGTGGATTAGAGCCAGATTAAAGGCAAGAAATATCACCAGGACTTATGTAAATTGTCATACAATAACATGTTTATAATTTCAGTGCTAAATTAATTGGTTGCTTTGATTTGAATTTGATCGCTAATTTCTTGCTTTATTTTTCACCTTTTATAGGTTGATGCTTTAAATATGGTTTTAATTGTAAGAATTTACTATAATTTGCATCATGCTTACAATTCCACTCAGTGCTAATTCTAATATTCACCTCATGCTCAGTCCCCTTGTAAAGAATTAGATGCTTAGAATATTTACCAACGTTACTTTCAGGACACTTGCAGACCCCCAAATTATTTAAATCCTATGAAGCTTTATCACTTTTTGTAAACATTTTAGAAGACATTTTTTCCCTCAGGCTAATACCTGGGCTCTATAACTAGTGAACCAGACAAAATTATTATTGCAATTTATATTGGAAGGCAGGCAGAGTTTCTCTACAAGACTATTTTAGTTTGTATATTTTGGAATTTCAGTGTTTAAATATTAGAGTCTCAAAATCATTATCATCTCACCCAATTCAGTGCTATTTCTTAGCAGATGTTAGGAAAGGCAGAAAGGATATCTGAATTTGGATTTGAAACAAAGACTACTTCAGTGAAAATATGGTGTTTTTATGACTTACACACTCCACTGTCTATATCATCGTTCTCTAAGAGCAGTTCTCCAGAGAAAATACAAAGGAATAGAAGAAAAGAAAGGAAGGAAAGCACAGGGGAATGCATCAGAAAAAAATTAAGGTAGGAAAAATGGAGAAAAGGTAATTTTATATAAACTATGTACAAAATTCACAGCTTAATGCTTTACTTTAATAGTAAGAATAATTATATTTATAAAGCTGTAATTGTGAACTGAATTGACATATATGCTTATTCAATAAAACTGATATTGTTTTCCTTTATTCATCACTCAAAAAGTAAAAAAAAAAGAATCTTATTATTCATTGATTACTAGTGATGTTAAAGAACTTTTTATATTTGTAAAAGGCTTCTCCTCTTCTTTAAAACTCTGAAATATTCTCTCTCCAAATATATATGTAAGATAGGGATAGTCCTGCACAGAGGAAAGACCATGTGAAGACACAAAGAGAAAGAGGCCATCTGCAATCCAAGGAAAGAGACTCAGAAGAAAACAGACCTGCCTACACCTTGGTCCTAAACTTCTAGGCTCTGGAACTGTGAGAAAGACATTTCTGTTACTTAAGCCACCCAGTCTGTGGTACTTTGCTATGGTAGCCTTAGCAAACTAACACAAGTACTTACAAAATATCTGCAGCTGACATTACACTTACAGGCAAAAGGCGAATGCTTCCTTCCTACCGTCAAGAACAAGGCAAGAATATCTCCTGTCGTTACGTAGTGCAAAAAAGGATATAGAGAGAGAATTTGGTAGGTTTATCAAGATGAGTATAAAATCTTTAGATACTGCCCGGACCTCTATAAGAGCTGCACCATGACCACAACCAGCACCCACCCAGACCTCCGTAAGAGCTGTGCCACCCAGACCTCCATAAGAACTGTGCCGCGACCCTAATCTGCACCAGCCTGGACCTCGATAAAACCTATGCCATGTCCCCCAACCCATGACCTGTGCCCGCCGGGCCTCCTCATGCCCTGACCAGGAACTGCAGGAGCCATACCCTCCCTGCCTCCACACCGGCCAGCTCGTCTGGCGGGGACTCTGGTAGCTGCGTGCTCTCAGGAGCCCTCCCTGCCTCTGTGTGGAGCCCTTATCCTAGACAGAGACTGCTGGAGCCTTGGACTCACTATACCAAAGTCACTGGGCACCAGGCACTCCCAGAATCATGCGCACCACCCCTTGCCCTATTGCTGGATCTGGGTGTATCACACTCCAGAGCTGCTTCCACAACCAGAACTCCCTGACTGGGGCAGCCCCAGAGGAACTACACAGGGTCACTCCCTACAGAGATCCAGCAACAATAGAGTGATCCTGCTGGGGTCTAGTCTTGGAGAGACACATCTCCAACTGTAAGGATGGCCAGAGGCAACAATGAAAAACAATCATGAGGTAAAATCAACAGAAAAACTCTGGCAATATGCATAATCAGAGTAGATCAACTCCCCCAAGGAACTATGGGGCAGACACAGCACAAGATCCCATGCACAAACAAATAGCTGAGATGTCAGAAATTGAATTCAGAATCTGGATAGCAAATAAGATTGAATTAGAATTCCGAAGCTTATCTCAAGAAATCAACAGATTCAAAGAGCAAATGACCAATGATTTTGAATCGTTGAGACAAGAAGTTGCATTCCTCAAAGATCTGAGAAACACAGTAGAATCCCTCAGTAACAGAATGGAGCAAGCAGAAGAAAGGATTTCTGACATTGAAGACAAAGCTTTCAAACGCTCCCAAACCCTCAAAGAAGAAGAGAAATGGAGAGCAAAAACAGA
>CAUYPK010001057.1:0-10648 GCA_963574355.1 Loris lydekkerianus
AGAGTACAAAATTCTCCATCGATCAGTATATACCACGACACAGTAGAATAAATATTTATTGAGATGTGGAGCTACAAAAACACATGACATTAAAACGGACAAAACTTTTGAAACAACCTAAATAGCATCGGCTGCAGGCTCCAGGCCTTTGGACTTGGGCTATGCCATCTACCAGCCTCCCAGTGTCTCCAGCTTGCAGGTGGCCTACCCGGAGACTTCTCAGCCTTTATGATCATGTGGGCCAATTGGTTCTGTGTCTCTGGAGAACCACGATGAATACAGAGGAGAAAAAAAGATTTAAAATGAGCTGAAGCTTACACCAAAGACGGCCTGCAGAAATGTTTCTATTATACATTGCTCATGACATTCATTGGCAGTTGTCTCAGATTTGATAACTGTCACAAAAGTTGACAGAGAAATAACTAAACACAAGTTTGATTCTGAAAGAATCAATAATGAATTGATAATAAAAATGAATGATAATTATTTAAATGAATAATAATAAAAATTTAAATATTTATTCCTCATGTTAGAGGAAAAACTAAATTAATCATTGTTACATGAAGAGGCGATCAAAGAGCATATAGCCAAAAAAAAAAAAAAAAAAAATCATAAGAAATAAAAACAGTGAAGAGATATATGTTAATAGAGGGTTGTGAAGTATTTTTTGGAATGTCTATTTGTCAACTTTAAAAAATTCAAATTTTGTAGTTTTTTTCATTCTGAATAATATTCATGTTGTACCTAATTTTGTACTCCTTTTCTTAAAGAGGTCACCCAAGCCATCTGACCCTGCTAATCATTGTTACAGGATGTGAAGATTCAGGGTTTTTTTTTGTTTGTTTGTTTTGTTTTTTCAGTTTTTGGCCAGGGCTGGGTTTGAACCTGCCATCTCTGGCATATGGGGCCAGTGCCCTACTCCTTTGAGCCACAGGCACCGCCCTGGAGATTCAGTTTTCAATGAGTGGAACATCATGCTTCCAGCTTCTCTTTTGTGCTGGAGCTCAATTTTAGCCATTCACACTTTATTATATTTTCTCAGAAAACTAGACCTCAGACTCCCCAGAAATCAATCTAATTGTTTGTTAATAGATATGTTAAGAAGAGAAGTCATAAAGATAATGGTCTTCCAAATTTGTTCACCCCAAATTTCCTCCTCTCTGTCAGTGAAGAACCAGGATTCCTTTTCTCTAAAGCTGGTTTAGGATTTTGGGAAGACTATTTCTAGTAGCACTATTCGTGACAACCAGAAACCATGATTAAAAACAGTTAAAAACAAGGAGAGTCCTAAACCTTGAGTTTGTATAGTCCTGAGTCATTTGTTATAAATTGGCAAGTGGCCATTGGATGGTCCAGACTTTTCAAATTTGGCTGCCGTGTGTGTGTGTGTGTGTGTGTGTGTGTGTGTGTGTGTATGTGTGATATATATGTGTGTGGTATGTATATATGAAATGATATTCAGAGAACAGGAATGGTGGTGACAGATTGATTTACTCTGTAGGAAAAAATTGATTTGGAAATGTTTAAATTTAAGAAAAAATTCCTCTAAAATATTTTACATAAACCAAAGCCTCCTATAAGCTCTGTTTCCAATCTGTGCAGTAGCTGGTAATCATGTCCCACTTACCCTAGAAGGGCACAGTCGGTGCCATGTTTCATCAACATAAATAATTAACTGGAGAAGGGCATGCAATATTCATGGTGGGGATTATTAAAGTAGACTGCAAAGGGGGAGACAATATCTAAAAACTGAAGAAAAATGAATCATTAAGCTAACACTCAGTGTATGGCATTTCCTTTATTTATTTATATAATTAACTTGAAAATGGCTACTCCTTTTGGGCCAGTGACAAATGGTGCATGTGCTAAATTGTAGCACAATTGGAGCATATTTGATGCATGGCTTGAAAGGAGAAAGGATTCAATGTTTTGGATGCATCCCAGCAGGAAGTATCCATCATGGGAAGGAAAAGGATAGCCCATGTTTTGCTTTTTCTTTTTAAACCTATTCGAATAATAAGGCAACTGCTATTTTGGGAGTAGGGGCGATTGTTCCATTTGGTGTCACAACCTGCAGGTGAATTATGCTACTGGAGCTTTTCATTTTTATGGGAAGGTATTATGGTGATGGGTTCTAGAAAACCTATTGAATAAATAAATACTTCTTGGCAGACGTTGCATTTCTGTCTCCAACCAATAGCAATTGCAAGGCATAGAGCTTAGGGGTTACCTGTAGTGACATTAATTAACCTCATAAAGCTTCTTTTATGAGTGTCAGTGAGGTGATAAACAACTACTATTTGCATGATTCAAAGTGGCTAAAAGTTAATCAAAAGAACTTTTCTTCTGTAATATCATTTCTCTTGTCAGACACTCAGCATCTATTCCTAGATGTTCTTATTCATATGAGAGAAGGGGGGTATTTTTCCCTTCCTGAAATCTGTTTAGTAAGAGTCTCAGAGCTGTAGTCATTCAGAAAGCAAAAGATGCATTGCTTTTAAGTCCTGGAGCCTCATTAGGATTTCTGAGAAAATGGAAAGTGGTTTGATGTGAGACTGAACTAAACCCACTACCTGTAGAATTTTAGTGCTAGTCAAACTGCTCATCTTGCTGATGAGGTGATTTTAGGGCAAGGTCTAAAAGACTGCCTTTTTCAACATGTGGCCCCAGGAACAGTGATGTACAAATTAACCATGTCCAATCACTCAGGAAACTTATCATCATCCCCGAACTGTCTGACACGACCTTTCCTGCCTTTTTTCCTTTTAGCTCAGAACGTAGAATAGGATTGAGGCACAGAAAAAGAAGCTTGGGTATGTGACATCAATTTCTTGAAAGGAAAAAAGGGAGATTTTTTTTTAATAGGAAAAAGTACTCTAGGTTTAAACCATACTTGCTATAGATACAACCATAGTTTAAAACATTTAAAAATGAAATAGTTAAACTTCTCCAAACCCCAGACATTTGTATATGAGCTATTTCTCTGTCATAATGCTTTTTTCCTCCCTGCTTTGATGGATAAATGGTAGACACAGTGGAGTCTATAAGCTTCGATTAAACATGATACCATACTCCAAATGAAATTTACAATACAGTGTATATATATGATGAACAACCTTAGGGGATAATTTTGGCATTACTGGAAATGGCATTAAGTTTTTAGGCATATGCAATGCCATTTTATGCATTAGATATTCCTTTTCATAAAGTGACACCTCATGTATCGAAGTCACTGGAGAATGAAATAGACTAGAATAGAACTTATTGGCTTTTAACACTGTACTTTCAAAAAATACCTCACACCTTCAAAGTACCTCTAAAATTTAAGCTAAGATTATGAATTAAAGAAGAAATTAGGTCTGTCTAATGATTACGTTTAGGCAATTATCTATTAACAAAAATAATTTATTCTCATTGACAATCCACGAGATTGAAGAAATTTAAAGACACTCAGAGTCTAATCACAGCCAGTATTTATTCATGTAGCTGTTCATTCAATATTCATTCAGCCTCCAATATGTTCCAGGCATTTGGTTAGGAATCTTGTAAAAGAATGGCTGTATTAATGTTTCTAAAGTTCTAGCCTATTATAACATTGCCCTCAGTCTACAGAAATATTATGTTAATCTAAGAAGAATGTTATCAGGGAGACTGTCTAGAAGGAAATGGACCTCTATGCTTCAACACAAATATTCACCTACCTAGCTGGCAACACAGAGTAACCACAAATTAACATTCATTTAGTATAAGCTGTATGCTATCTGTGTTAGTGTAACTAATCCTCAAAACTAACAAGTCTTTCAGAGTTTCCATTCTCACTTTTTGAGTGAAGAAACAGATGCTAAAGAGGTTAATGAATTTGCTCAAGATCATATAAATGATTTGGAGCCAGATTTTGAATCCAGATCTTTTTGACTTCAAAGCCCTTGGCTTTTGTACAATGGAAATATATGTATTTATTATATTTAAGAAAAGTAGCCATTTAATGATCTTTTAAATTTTGCTCTGAAAAGGGAGCACTTCTGCACTGCTGGTGGGAATGCAAGCTAATATGTCCCTTTTAGAATGAAGTATGGAGAATACTTAAGGATCTAAAAGCAGACCTGCTGTTTGATCCTGCAATTCCTCTACTAGGTGTATATCCAAAAGACCAAAAATCACTTTATAACAAAGATATGTGCATCAGATTCTTCATTGCAGCTCAATTCATAATAGCCAAGTCATGGAAGAAGCCCAAGTGCCCATCGACCCATAAATGGATTAATAAATTGTGGTATATCCTTAAAAAAGATGGAGACTTTACTTCTTTTATGTTTACATGGATGGAGATGGAACATATCCTACTTAGTAAAATATCTCAAGAATGGAAGAAAAAATATCTGATATACTCAGTACTATTATGAAACCAATTTATAATCACTCACACTTTCATATGAAGAATAGATCACAACTATGGCACAGAAAGAAGAAGGGAGAGGGGGGCATGGAAGGAGAAGGGGGGAGGTCAGATCGAGGGAGGGAGAATGGTGGGATCACACCTATGGTGCATATTGCAAGGGTATATGTCGGATCTATTAAGTATAGAGTATAAATGTCTTAACACAATAGCTAAGTAAATGAGATGAGGTATATACTAACCAGTGTGATGTAAATGTTCCTAATTCTATATGAAATTAGCACATTGTACCTCATAAATACATTAATGTATACATGATCTATGTGTTTATGATTTAATAAAATAAATAAATATATTTTGCTTCATACTTACCAAAGATACTCCTCTGTTGTACTTAGATATCAATTAAATATTTTCTTTGAAGGAAGTGAGTATTGCACCAATGATTTAGAACGGTTCATTCCCTTGGACATTGTATATTTAAAAAATTGTCATCATATAATTTTGCATTATGATTTATACTGCTTCCCCTTATGAATCTGAATAACTCAAATGAACCTTTCCATCCAGCCAATGTTCTGAATACATTTACAAATTGACTTATTTGGTCCAGAACTTAGGAACAGTTCCTAGACCCAAGTATTTTTGGCATCTAAAAAAGTATCTAATTTATTATCTATATGCTCAGAAATAATGCAGTAGTTTTATTTTTTTATTTATTAGTTTTGATAATCACAAACTCATGGAGAAGTTTCAAGTTCAGTACAAGGAAAGTTGTTACCCGAATAATTTGAGAGTAAATTGTGGAATGACGTGTCATAAATACCAAATGCATTTGTCTTTCTGCAAATTAGGTCATTATCTTATGTAACACAATCTGCAGCCCAGTGATGAAAATAAGAAGCAACATTGAAATACTAAAACCAAATTTACATTTCTCCAAGTATCCTAGTAAAGCCCTTTCTATCAAATGGCTCTTTCTATCAAACCCTCTCTGGTTGAGGGTGAGCTTAACATTTGGTCATCATGTCTCTGTAGTCCTCATTATTGCTGACCCGTTCCTCCCTCTTTCCTCCACTTTTATGATCTTGACTTTCTGAAATAAGTATAAGCCTTGTTATTTTGTGCGATGGCCCATGGATTGTGTTTGCCTAATATTTTCTCATGATCAGATTTAATTTTTGCATTTTTGAGAGAACTCACACAAATGATGCTGTATTTCTCTTACTACATGCTAGCAGGTGGGAATGTGGTCTCATGTTTGGTAATGTTAAACTTGATGTCTACTAGGATTCTCCTCCATGAAATTACCCCTTTGTCTTAAATGATATTTTGTGGGAAAGTATTTTGAGGATATAAAAATATTCCTTTCTCATCAAACTTTCTACCTATCATCTGTCTATCTCTTGGTCATCTATCTTATTTATTTATTTATTTATTTATTTATTTATATTACATGGATGCATGCATCATAGTGACTGGATTACAATATTTATTATTTTTATGCACTTTGATGCTCAAATTGCCTATTTGGTCAGTGCAGTCAGCTTCACTCCGGATGTTCCCTTGGACATGTCTTCATAATTCATTGAATGCTTAATTTATGGTACAATAAATTCCAGAGTCATCCTATAATTTTTTGGCTGCAACCTTGAATCCATCCATTGTTCCAAGAAGCCCTGGTTTAATGGAGAGTGCTGTTTAGATCTGAGCACTAAAAGTGCTCATTCCTATTGAGGTATTGCCACTCCTAAGACCTTTTTAGGGATATAATTAGGGTATACATGTATGTTTATGTATGTGATAATATTTTTGATCTGTCAACAGGGCAAAGGTACAATAATCAGTTATTCAGTCAAATGCTAATCTAGGTGCTACTGTGAAGAAATTTTGTAGATGTGATTAAAGTTCAAGATCAATCGACTATAACTTAAACTGAATATCCTAGGTAGTAGGGATTGGCCTGATTCAATTCCATAAGTCAAAAGACCTTAAACATGAAACTAAGCCTATTCTTGAAAAGTTCTGCTGAAAGGCCACCAGGTCCCCCCTCTGTCCATGAGTTCTAGTCTGCTTTTTCTGATGGCCTGCCCTATAGATTTCAGACTTGCCTAGTAGACCTCATGTTCACATGAGCCAATTCATTTTAGTAAACCTCCTAACGTGTATCTCTTACAGATGTGTGCTATACATCTATATTTGTTTCCATATCCTTTTATATATTGAAAATTATAAATTGTGTCAAAAAGTTCAATTCCAATCCAACGCTTAGTTTTCCTGTTTTCCACTTCATAACTCTTTTCTCTGATAGTGAAAAATGTGACTTTTTTTATCCTTCATATAATTGTTTATGAGAGAAATTCCTAAGAATGTATCCAATTTGCTGTCACTGCTTTCTGTGTTTTCTCCTGAACAGAGCCACCTGTGTCAATCACCCTGGCTGTGTGAACCATCGCCAGGCTGCCCTACCGTGGGGGTGTCTTCCTCAACCCCCATGTGTCATGTGTTGTGTGTGTTCTATAACAGAGTTCATAATCTGACAGATAACACAATCTGACATGTGTATCGTCATACTGTCCCCCTTTCTACACTATCCCCACACCACCTGTTCTCTGACGTGCCCGTGTGAGCTGCCTTCTCGTACCAAAACTCTCTTCATCACACTCAGCCTGGGAAAGCCTGTTACATACTGACCTCCTTATATAAACACTCTTCTCCCTCAAGGAGACACTTACCTTGTGGCAGCCTCGCCAATTGCCTCTTGGACTAAATTTTCCAGGAAAGGAAGAGGAAGCTGCAGTAGAACTTGGTCAGTGATTCTCAACCTGGAGCAATTTTACCTCCTCCCCCACCTGACGACTTTGAGCAATTTGTGGAGACACTTTTGATTGTCACAACTAGGAGGCTGCTGTTGGCATATAATGGGTGAAGCTGCATGAGATGTGGCATTCACAGGACAGCACTGAAAACTCTTGACTTTCCAGATACTGTTCAGACTCCTGGTTTTCTCGTGAATCACACTTCCATGGGGGGGGGGGTCATCTGTCTCCAGCGAGAATCAGCCCATATACATTGACAGACTACTCAACTGTGGATCAATTAGATTTTGTTTCCAGCATTGAAATTATGAACTCTGTTATAGAACATATGCAACAGATAAAATACTTCACACATTAGCAAGTTTTGGCTTAAGTTAATCCTTCTCCATGTAATGGCTTTTATAACTGATGGTTGCTGTCTTCTTAAAGAGTCTAATACATTATAATAGTGTTGAATCTGGAAAAAATAAATCATTTTCCTGAACAAAGTATGCATGAATATATGTATACACACAAAGAGTTTTGAATAAATACATCACTTTACTTGCTTAAGTAAATGACTCAGATGCTCTGAGCATAAGCAAATCAGGGGGCTAAGTAAATTAAATACTATGAAAAATTGCACTATCATGTTTGGGCAACTAAATTTAATTTATGTGCTGAATCAGTGACTCACTATTTGACTTTGCCAAATTTAAGCCTGATAGTAAGCAAAAAATTCAGAGGAGTACATCTGTCCTGAGCTCAAAGGTCTAAGGGAAGGAGGTAAGTCTTGGTCATTGCTAAATATAATTATTTTCAAAAAAAATTCTTCAACCTTCTATAGTGGTTTCCTAGAGTTCCACAACAAATACTACAATCTGGTAGCTTAAAACAACACAAAATTATTCTCTCACAATTCTATAGGCTAGAAGTATGAAATCAAACTGTCGGCAGGGCCACGCTTTCCCAAAGGCTCTAGGAAGAACCATTTGTGGTACTTTCTTGCCTTCTAATGGCTGCAAACACCCTGCCATTCCTAGGCTGGCAGGTGCATCAATCCAGTGTCCACCTCTATTGTCATATGGCCTTTTCCTTGTGTCGTCACATGGCATTCTCTCTATATGTCTTTCCGAATCCCTCTTTTAAAAGTCTTAGATTTAAGGTCGATCCTAATTCGTTATGAGCTCATCTTACCTGATTCTATCTGTAAAGATCCCAGTTCCAAGCCAGGCCACATTCTGGGATTTGAGTAAACATGAAGCTTTCACAAACTATTCAACCCAAGCCCGTTCCCATCTTGTGTGAGGGGCGCATTCACATTTGGCTTCCCACTCCTCCTTATGCCATGAGTACCTCACTGTGAAACAGTTGGGGGTAACATCTCACTTTGCGGCTGCTCCCAGAGCATGAACCGCTACAGTGACATTTCTGAGTGCAAGTTTCCTCTTCTTAAGGGAGTTCTCACTTAAACTACAAGCCGATTTACTCTAGAAACCAGAATGGAGAGTTTCTCAAACTTTGTACTCTTGAGAGATAACTTTTGTTTTTTGCCTTTCTTGACACCATGAATAATTGCATGCCACATGTATTAAGTGATTTAACTAAAGGCCTCATGGAACTGATCAGTTACCATTTAATATAATCCCTTGTAAACAGGAAGACTTGGCAATTAGCCAATGTAGCTACTCATGTGATTTTAGTTTAGGCATTCTGAAACTCTGGAGCTAGCCAACAAGGCGTGTTTACTGTATCTGTTGACCTCTAAGATGTGAAGTACCCTTCTAGGGATCAAGGATAAAGAGTGCAGACTTGTGAAAGTAACAGCAACAGTTTCCATCTACAGGACCTCAATGAGACACAGTTCATCTCTTACCATCTATTCTTAGTGAGTATTATAGTTAAGAACTACTGCTAAGCAAGAAAAATATGTTAGATTGCAATTGTGTGTAGGACAATTTTGCTTTTCCTGCTCTGTATTTGGGATGGGGAGATGGGTGTGTGGACAAAGAAAGGTACAATGAGTTCAGAAAGCCATCAGAAAATGTCATCACAAAGAAGGGTAAAATACTATCTCTTTTATAAAACAGAATACAGATAGTTAATAGTTTACATTGGTCTAGACATATTAATTTTGTTTGATAACTCTAAAATGTAGTGCATAGGATGCAGGTGTTATTTTCCATAAATTCACAGATGAGAGAACTGAAGCTTGTTGGGGTTAAATGATTCACCTCTCGGCCAGCCAGATAGTATGTAGCAGAATTGAAATTCCATTCATTAGCATTCATATGTACTGGTTTTTCTTTTTACCACAGTTAACTCTTGGCTAATAGCAATTCGTAAAGCATTCGCCATCACATTTTTAACAAAATACAGGGTCAAAATAGGAGCACAAAGCTGAAATTCAGGAAATCTAGGTTCCAATTTCGGCAGTTATCTGACCTTAGACATTTGTAAACTGATGTGATAACACTTGCACTACTTCTCTCGAGGGATGAGAAATATCAAACAAAGATGAGACACCCTGTGAGTGGAAGGAGAAGAGAGGACGTCTGTGCCTGAGTGAGGATATTGAGATTCCTGGAAGGCACAGTTTGCCACTGAGTTTCCTGAGATTTCCTTGCTTCTGTTTATAATAAATCACCCTCCTGTTAAAATTCAGCAAAATAGTTCAGTGTTGTTTTTCTTGGTCGATGTGATCAACATAGCCTATTCAGAAAACACCAAGTTTGCAGTCTAGTAGGGAAGACAGATACTAAGCAATTCATTTCACCAAAGTGTGATTGGAGTAGGAGAACCACCAAAGACAAAAATAGTGTGGCTGGTGTGGTGGTGTAGTCCAGTAGGCCCTGCTATTAGGTCATTTCAAAAGTTTTGTCCGTTTTTATGAGTCTACTTTAAACTGTAATATCTCAGTGAATATTTATTCAATTTAATTGAAATGAGAGCCATTTGAATCAGTGCACTTTTGCCAACGTAACACAAGTCGATTAATTCCATCGGCATAAAAATTGGGTGCTCGGGATTCGATGAAGTCAACGAAGGCCGTTTTTGCTAGGTCCTGATTAGCAAAGGTTCTACCGGTGAGAAAGTTATCGAAGTGCTTGAAAAGATGATAGTCGGTTGGCGAGAGGTCTGGGGAGTATGGTGGGTGGGGCAGAACTTCGACACTCAATTCCTTTAATTTTCTGATGGTGATTTGTGAGACGTGTGGCCGGGCGTTGTCATGGAGCAGGATTGAACCTCTTCTGTTGACCAGTGCTGGCTGCTGCTGATGCAATTTTCAGTAATTTTCATCAATTTCCTCACAATAGGACTCTGCTGTGATGGTTTGGCCTGGTTGCAGAAAGTTATAGTGAATCACACCAGCCGCTGACCACCATACAGTAATCATGATCTTTTTTTGGTGGGGTTTCGCCTTTGGGAAGTGCCTGGGTGGCTCATCGGTGTC
>CAUYPK010001060.1:0-56343 GCA_963574355.1 Loris lydekkerianus
TCAATGTGGCGTGCCTTAACTTGCAGCCCCAGGGTTGATTCATTTAGGGCCTCAAAGCTGTTTTTTTTTTCCTTCTTCTTCTTCTTTTTTTTTTTTTTTTTTTTTTTTTTTGAGTTTGGAGATGATTGATCTTGAAGGAGACTTAGAAATCATCTACTTGAATGATTTGTATGTCTGATTCATATGTCATTTTACTGAGGGCTCCAGCTATCATTTTACTGAAGGCTTCAGCTATCATTTTACTGAGGGCTTCAGCTATCATTTTACTGAGGGAAGCCTATGTGCTGGCCCTCTTGGTAAACTTAAAATGGTCTCATTCAGTCTCATCAGTTTGCAAGTGACCAAAGAGAGACTTAAAAAATGATGTGAATTATAAAGATTGCACAGTGACTAAATTGACAAAGCCACAACTCAGATCATTGAAAGCGGGGGTTGGGAATGTATTATTTACTGGGTATGTACATTCTATAAACACTGCCTTGCCCATCATAATGGCATTCTGTAATTCTGGTATAGGCATTCTGTAAACACTGCCTTGCCCATCATAATGTTATGAATTTGGTCCTCTTATCTTAGAAATGAGGGTACAGAGCCTCAAAGAAACATGACTGGCCTAAGATAAGGCTTGTGTGCAGGTAGAACCATTTCAGGTTTCTAATCTTTCTCCTTCTCGTCCACCTCTCTTTGCCTTGTGAACTTTTATGTGCATCCTCTTTACATGCTGACATCTGTTACAGGTCTGTTTATCTGTGCTCAGGTGCAGAGGGGTGGGTGGGTGCTGGTACTTTGGTAGCCATTGGCTCAACTATTTCTTACCTCCTCCCCTCTGCCACCTGAGGCCCAGCTGTCATCCTCCTAACTGGTCTCCAGTTTTTTCCCTCTCCTCCAGTCTGTATCCTACACAGAGACCAGAGGATCCATTCAAAATGTAACTCCGTCCACACGCCTCTCCCACTCTGAACTTCCCGTGTCTCTCTTTATTCAGCACAAATAAACCCGGAGTCATCTGGTCCCTCCCTGTCTCTCTCCTTCACTTACTCTGCTCCCACCCCTCCTGGCCTCTGTGCCATTCCTCAGATGCTCCGAGTGGGCTCCTGCCTCAGGGCCTTTGCATATGCTATTCACAACTCCCAGCTCCTTCCTGTACTTTCTGTGGGTCTCAGCTCAATTATCACCTCCTTAAAGAAACTTCCTCGGATTCTTTTTATCAAAATAGACACTGTTTCTCTGCCATCCTCTGTCCTTCTACTTGGATTATTATCATCTTTTCCCCCATAGCCTGGTGTGTTCTCTCTTCCCTCCTTCCCATCTATGCACCCATCCATTCATCATCCCTACATCTTTTCTCCAGCTCCATCTCAAGCCCAGGGCTTGACGTGGAGTAGACACTTTATCATAGTCGGCATGAGCCATTGAAGGTGTGTCACTGCTGTTTCTTGGAGGTATCACTGGGCCCCCATTGGCCTTGGCCTCTGAGATGGACGATGCTCTGGGAATCCGGATGATGGATGTGCTGACACAGGCAGCTCTGCAGTGGCTTTCCTGTGCCAGAGGAAGCCGAGGAAGGAAGTGACAACGATTCAGAAGGACCCGTTCAGTTCACTAGGACGTGCCCAAGCTTCCTCTGCCCCTCGTGTCTGTGGCCAATATGACTTGGGCTTGCCTGAGGCAAACAGAAGTCGTGACTTGATGGAATAGGCATAAGTTAGTTTTATGATGATTAAGAAGAAGAAAAAAACCCCCTTATTTTTCACTTTCCTTTTTTAATCAAGAAGTATGCTGTGGGTGTTCCCTTGTGGTTTTTCAGTCAAAGAGAGTATTGTTTTTGAGCTCTGAGTTCCCCTTGGGGCTTTAGCTTTGCGTGTGTCTAACTTTAACTTTGAACTAATGCTTTTAGGGCTGTGCTGGGATTGGGGGTCCTGGGTCTATCTCTGAACAAGGCAGCAGGCTTGTTTATTGTGTCCAAAGCGTGTCTCCCAGAGCTCACCCCATCTTCTTCCTTTTCCGAGTCGCCCCCTCCCCGGCCATCCTCCCCATTCTCCCCAGCTGTCATTCATCCCTCTGTGAGCAAAGGAGGGGCCAGATTTGCTGGGGAGATCTGCTGGGGTGGGAGACAGGAGCTGCAGAGGCTGGACTTGCTTGGTGTCCATCACGAGGCAAAGTGGGCAAGCCGGACTATCTATCCAAACGTAGGTTCCTGTGCTGGGATTGAACAAAGGTGGTTTAGGGGATGGGCCAGTGTTGCAACCAAGTAATGTTGAGGAGAAAAAATGCAGGAAAATGTTGTACAAAAATGGGATCATGTTAGGTTCAGAGAGTGGCCCCAGAGCAACCCCATGAGTGTGTCTCTAGAGCAAATCCTCTCTCAGACGTGTTCTTGCTCTTTCTTGCACACTTGCGTGCCTTTGTTTTAACTTGCTTTTTCTTCTTACATTTATTTTTTTGGTGGATGTGCTATTTTTCTTCACTGGAGCAAAAGGATTGCCCTTGGACCTGGTTGTTGAAGGAGTGTTCCCAACCTCTCCTTGGGCAGATGCCGGCCTTGGAAAGTGCATTAGTTGGACTTGGGGAAGCTGTGACGTGTTGGGGACCTGGGATGTGTCCTCACATGTGGCCAGCTCCCAGCTCCTCTCAGGGCTAGGGTGGGAGTGACATTTTATCATCTCTTGAATCCATCTGCAAAACCCAGCTGAGCTGTTGAGAACAGAGTGGATTCTAACCTGTGCTGGGGCCTTCTAGAAGATCAGGTTGAGCACCATCATTCATTCAGTCAACAAATATTTACCAGTGTCAGCTGTGCACCCTGGATAGAGGGAGAAATGAGATTAGTCCCTGTCTTCATGGAGCGGTCAGTCTGCTGGGACAGACATAAGGGAATAATGGAGGTCACCAGGGCCACAGTTGAACAAAGAGGTTCATGGCAGAGGGTTGAAGCCAGGCAGCCTTGGTTCAAATCCTGGTTTTGTCATTTGCTTGCTGTGTGACACTGGGCTAGTTACTTAACCTCTTTGTGCCTGTAAAATGGGGTAGTACTCAAAAAAGAGATGACCCTAAAGCATTAAGCAGCAGCCTGGCATTGAATAAATGTTAGTCATTCTGATTTGTTACAGAGATAAGAGCCTTAGTAGACAGAGAAGGGCTATGTAATGGGGGGGCGGGTAGCAAGGTTCAGCAAATCCTGGGTGGCTTCCTGGAGGAGGTGAGGTTTGAGTGTGAGGGGTTTTGCAGGATGTGAAGAACAAATGGCCCCAGCTGTAGGAACTTCCTGGTTATGTGCAGAGGCAAGAGAATAGTGTGAGGGTTCAGGGCCTGAGTCTGTCCACAGATGGATTTGGACTTGTCAGGGCTTTAAACAACAGTTGACACTAGTGACCCACATTTATAATAAGGAGATTCTCATATAAAGTTGGGTTTCCAGCAATCACAGGATTTGGTTACACTGAACCTGTGTCCTGCGTGGCAGGTATGGGCAGCTAGGTGGCAGCCCCCCCTTTAGACCAGGCCTGGGCTCCCCTCCGTCCTCAACACCAACCAGGCCCAATTCACTCTTCCCCTGGGCTTATCTGGGCAGCTCACTGGTGTCCCCTGGGCAGGGGGATAAGACCTCCTTTGGGAAGTGCTTAGAAAAATGAACCCAGATCTTAACTGAGTTTACCGCTTGAATGTTCGCACAGAGGCCTGTGTTCAAAACGGAAAGACACGCCCAGCTGTGAGGCTGGCCTTCTCACGGCATCGCCCGCCTTTGCAAAAGAATGGGAACACGTCCTGATCCGCAGATTTTCCACAGACACCAGAGAGAGATAATTGAGGCCTGAATTAGATTCCTCTTTAGAGGACAGGCCAGTGTGGACCTGGCCAGTGCAGTTGCTGGGTGCTCTCTCGTGCCTGGGGAGCCTTTATTATTGGTTTCAAACACAGGCGGAAACAGGATGAACTCCATGAATTTATAAGAAGGAGCAAGTCAGTTTTCTTTAGTCTCTCAAAGTCTATGCTTACTAATAAAATGAGTGCTCTGGAATCTATCTGTCTCCTACCAGCCAGCAGAGGAAATCCCAGTTAAGAACTGAATGAGACAGACCCCCAAGTAGGAGAGGGTTGACATGTATGGACTTAGACAGCCACAAGCTTCATCTTGGGTATTTAAGATGGAATTTGCCTACACCTCCCTACCCCTGCCTTTTAAATTATGGAGACACTGCGTCGTCTTTGAGGTGGATCGGTGGTCACATTGATTCCCCTTAAGAAAGGACGCTTTGGGTCCACTGGCATTCTGGCCCCATAGAATTGGGCTGGGTATTATTTGACCCATCTGGAGGTCCTTGCTAATAGCACAATGCTTGTCCAGTGACTGGGTGTCCATTTGGGGGCTGTGTTGGCCTCGTTTCCAAGTGTGGATGACTTGCAGGAGGTGGGCACGCCCATGTGCAGTCACGTTCAAGACAGTGTATGGCTGTCAACCTGGTACCGGTTTTTCTCAGTTAAAAAAGGACTTCAGAGTTTTGAGCCCAGCATTGGGATCCATGCCTTGATAATCCTTAAGGAGTTAGAGTGAGCTCTTCCTTCTTATGGCAGACTTTTCCCTTTGTGTCAAAAAGTTCCTCCTGGCAAACTAGCCTCTCAGCCTATCACTTTCATGTCACCTCTGCCTCACTGTGAAGTTCTTGATGGGTAACCAAGTTCCAGCCCCTAACCTCACAGCTCCTTAGCCTCCGGGCTCAAGATGCAGCTGGATTGGATTCAGCTCTTTCACAGGGGAGCTTGTGACTCTGTGAACAAAAGATCTGAAAATAGCAGAGGAAAAGGGCCTTGGGGGCATTAAATAAAGCTGGGGGGTGGAGCCACAAACTTCTCAAGGGTGAAGTATGTATGTATCAGTAACACAGAGAGAACACAGAGGAACATTTACCATAGAAGAAATAGGAGCAGGTGTAGCAGAAAAGCCACCGGCTGAGGAAGTCTCGGGACTTGCTTTTGATTTACAGTTGTACCCTGTTGAGCTGGGCGCCTCAGGCAGCTTACTTACCCTCTCTGAGCTTATGTGTGAAATACAGTGGCTGGCACACAGCTTGGTGTGGGAGAGGCACAGGGCACTGGGGCCTTGTCTCTCCTCTGTGTCCATATTCCAGGGAAGGCTGACAAGCAAACCAATGGTGACACTGAGATGGCCTGGAGGAGCTTTGAAGTGGATGATGATGGTGGAGATGACTGCTGACGTGGGTACCGAGCACTCACTGTGTGTTAGGCACTGTTCTAAGCACTGTTTGTATATTCTGTCATCTAATCCTCACCTCAGCTCATGAGGTGGGTATCTATTATCTGTTATTCCTCTTGTACACACGGGCACTTGGAGTTGTCGCTGGAGTCTCATAGCGCTGATGAGTCTGGGATCTGAGAGGGAAGGAAGTGGACAGTCCTGGGCACCAGGTTCTGGGCTGGCTGTTTTCTTAGTGTCTTGTGCGCATAGCAGTGGGCAGCATCTACTCGGGACCTGGTGCTGAAGTCACACAGATGAGAGAATCGTGCATGGACTCCCTCCGTCCCATGACCCTGTCCCCCTCTCTCAGCATAACCCTACTCCTCAGGGAATTGGTCCCATCTTTCCCTACTGTGGCATCGGCCAGGTTGCCGCTGCCCTGATGGGCCTTCAGATGGAGGTGCTGGCTGCGCCCAGGGTCCCGGTGAATGAGACCCCTTCTTGGAGAGGAGAGATGCCTGAGTAATGAGAGGTGTGCTCACCCAGGAGGATAGCAGACTCACCATGTCCACTCAGATGTGACCCGATGCCACCTGCCATTACTCCAGGCCCACAGCAGCTGCAGGAGAAAATAGGAAGAGCTGCAGCGGTGAAGGCGAAGAACAAGGCCGTGAGCGCTTGCTGTGTGGTGGCACTGGCTGCGGGAGCTGATTAACACACATCAACCAGTTCATTCCGGTAACTCGGAAATAACTGGGCACTCTTTCCCTTCTATACGTGTGCAAAAGCACTTCTGGAGCGTCCAGGTGACCTGCCGAAGGTCAACAGCCAGCGAGCCCAGCAGTTAGGATTTGACCGTCATTGATCAATTCTCAAGCCCCCAGAGGCTTCTGCTTCTTTGGAATCTCCTTTTCTGGTTTCCTAATGGTGAACCGAGGACCCACATGGTGTGGGTGGCTTTGCAAATGGCACATGGTTAACCAGAGCCCTGGCTGGGAGGCGCATTGTCACTCTCTCCTGGAGATTCCAGCTCCAAAGCTGGTGCTCCCGCTCTGTGGGCATGCGGAGACATCGCTCGCCAGGGGACACAGGCAACATGAAAGGAACACGCTTGGCCTTGACAGGGTCCAGCCCCGGCGCTCACTTGGAGGCAGTTGAAAGGAAAGCGCCCGATAAGGACACACTTTATCACGCCTCTGACAGGCTGTGCTTCCTCCCTGATGTGCGTGAGCCTTAAACCTCTTCCAAGTTGCCTGGCACGGAGCCTCTGCCGCCTCCTGCTCCCTGCAGGGCTCTGGCGGGGGCAGCCCATTCGCTAGCAGAGGGAGGCGGCCTGGGCGGTGGGTATCAGCCCTTTGAAACCACTCAGAGGGCCCCACACAGCCCCTTATCTTGGCCCCTTCGTGTTTTCAGCCGGAAAAGGGAAGCTCGGAGAGGAAAGGCTTTCTCCTGTGGCTTTTGTGTTTGGTTCACATTCACTGAGGCTGGGCGGGGTTTTTGTTGTTTGTTTTCCCACTTTTTAGCGAAAGGATGATGGATGACTCTTGGCGTGGTGGGCGCCTGGTCCTGGGGGGTGGGCCAGGCCACGCCATCCTCACGCACGCTCACACCCCTGGGCTGTGCACAGTCCGCTCTGCGTCTCTTCTAGAAGCTGGGGCTGTGGTGCCAGGGTACAGAGGGCTGGGAATTCACTCACACAGGGGCCCTGGCAGCCCAGGGCCTCGTCTAGACAGGAAGGTGTGTGATTGGATTTAAAGATGAGGCTCTTGCTCCTGCTGGGGCAGGAAGGCGCCCAGAGCACTGGGGCTGAGGGGATCAGGTTTAGGGTGGGTGCCCGATTCTGGGGTGCATGGGGGATGTGGCTGGCTCTGGGCCTGAGGGGCAATCAGGGATGTTGGTGGCACTGCTGGGGAGAGGGGGTGCATGGGGCAGAGTGGATGGGGCCCAGATCATAGCAAGATCCTTCTGCCCTTTCATAGGGAGCAGGGCTAGGACAAGGGGTGTGTGTGAGTGTGTGTGTATGTACATGGGTGTGAGAGAGAAAGAGATGGGGGTGAGATGTGTTTTCAACTGTAACTATGCAAGTCGGGGTGGGTGGGGGGAAGAGAGTGAGAGATGAGCAGACTGATACCCGAGGACACAGCATGCACATAGGTGTGTGCAGGGACCCATGTGTGCCAGGGGCGTCCCTAAGCCGGTTTGTGCTGGCTCATGAGAGCTGATTGTTAAATTTCAGGACTTCTGCTGCATTTTACTGTAATCTGTGCTCCTGAGATCGTTGACATTTCTTGCATCCGTTTGGTGAAAATGTGATGCAATGACAACCTTTATACATCTCATCCCTACTCCGTGTGCAGCGACATCACCTTGGCAGCTGGAAACCAGCTATTGTGGGAGGATTTACACCACAGAAATTGGTGGCAAACACCATCAACCAGGCTTTTCTCCTTGGGGAACTGGTTGTTAAACATCTACAGTCCCGTAAGTGTATAACCTTCGGTTGCACATGCATACACGGAGCAAGGAAGATAGATGGTCGGCAGGGCTACCTGAACAAACGCTATGTTTAGCTTCCAGAAAATGCACCATATTTTTATACGTTGGTTACTTTTCTTTTTCTACTTCCCTCTCTGAACATGGGACCCTTCTCCTAGCACATGGGCAGGGCAGTTGTACTTTGTCTTCTCCCTTTGATGACCTTTAGCAGACCTTTGCAAATCCTTTTGGAAAGGTGTCTGGGCACTGACTCCTTTTCTTAACCAGCGTGTTGAGGATCTGCTGCCTTTGGGACTCCCCCCACTACAGGTCTCCCCAGCCTGGTTTCTACTCCTGTCTGGCACCTGTTCTGATGTACTTGGTACACCAGTCCAGTGTTCTCCCAACTGGTTCCCCGGGGAGGGGGCCTTCTCAGTTAATTTTGCGCTATTTTGCATGTTTAGCTTGTGTAATTGTGTTGACAGCACCTTTGTTGTGTATTTACGTGCACCTTTGATTTCCAACGGGTGACCCTGGTTTCCTGTTCATCGTAGTGACATAAAATTGCTCTTAAACTAAATTTCTGTAAGTAAAGATATGAATTAGACTGTAAAGAGAAAAATGGAGTGACTCGTGGTCTAATGAGGAATGTGTCTGGAGAATGACTGAGGCTTGGGAACAGTGCTATGGCCATTTGTGGCTGTGGTTTCTTCCCCCTTTGGACACAACAGGAACAGAATATCATGTAATTGTCCACAGAATGGGCCATGGAATCTGATCTACTGGCTTAGAATCCTGGCTTCCCTCTTTCTCACTGTGTGACCTTGAGCAAATGGCCTCTCTGCGTCTCAGGTCCCTCTTGGATAAAATTATAGTGCGTCTCTCATCAATCTGGGAGGAAGACCGATAGATGTCAATCAGTGCTGAGAACAGTGCCTGATATTTAGGAAGCACTCCATACATTATTAAATGGTGGTGTTATGATATATTTTGATGAATTGTAACATCTCCTATTATAGATACTTCCCCCTAGTGTGGCTCTTTTTGTGAATAGGTGGTGCTCAACAAATATTTGTTGACTTGAATTTTAAATTTTTAGATGCTGCCAGGCCTGGCACCTTTCAATCAGGAAAAAGCAATTCGGAAACCAGACAGAAAGTAAGCAGCGATTTTATTTCTAGTGAGCACTGTCGTCATTCCGGTGTGTGTCAGACAGTCGTCTTTCCCCCACTTCTCCTCCCCTTTTGGAAATACCTTTCTAGACACTCACTCAGATTGTGAGTAAGAAGGTGAGGACTCCCAGACGGACTTGAGGGTCATTCCTGGGATGTTCTAAGCAGAGAACTGGCTTTTTAGAGAAGTCTTTTTTTTTTTTTTTTTTTTTCGTGAAGTCTTTTGTAAATTCAGCAGATGTGTGCATGCATACATCTGCTATCTGTACCTTGAGTTTGTTTAAAGACTCACCTAAGCATGGCCACATTACCTCATTGCAGTGCAGTTGAGTAGAACATGAAGGCATTGAGGACTTGCTATTATGGTGCTGGGATGATGGGTCTTTCAATTAGGTCTAGGTTTAGTTGCATATAACAGAAAGTTCCAAATACCAGTTGCTCATCACCCAAGAATTTATTTTCTTATGTAGAAAGTCTAGAGGTCTAGAGTTGGGTAGTCCAAAGTGCTATGAAATCATCAGGAATCCAGGTTCCGTCTCTCCTTCTAGTGCATTTGGGGTCACCACATGGTCCAAAATGATTGCTGGAGCTGCAGCCATCACATCCACATTCCAAGTAGTGGAATTCCAAGGAGGAAAGAAGACAGGGCCAAAGGGGCCTACTCGCCAGCTTGTTGAGCCCCTGTTCAGGAACCATTCTGCAAGTTCTTTGCACACCTCTGCTTACATCTCACTGGGCAAACCTGGGAATGTCATACTTATCTGCAGGGAGGCTAAGAGGTACAGACTCTCACCTGGGCTCATTGCCACCCAAGGTAATTGGGATCCTGCTACTAAGGAAGGGAGATTGGCTAATGAGTAAGAGTAAGTGGTCTCTGTCATAACAAATAGCCTTAAAAACAATATCGTAAGGCTGTTTTTAGAGTGAAATTTTAAAGTTTTGAGAGCTGCAGTCTTTTGCTTATCTGATTTTCTGTAGGCTATGGTCTAGAGAGAAGTGACGATTAAACTCATAGTCATGACAGGGCTTTACGAGAAGCCTGTGGAGGTGGTGTGATGGGACAGGTCTCCTGAGGTGGATGGTCCCCGGGACCTTTGAGAGTCTCTTTTATGAGTCTGTGTCCAAAAGTCAGAGCTCCAGCCTTTCCTGTAGAGCCCTGACTGTCTTTTTCAGCACTGAGTTTCTGCTGCCCAGTACTCTAAGTAGCACATCATAGGCACTTTATCTACAGTTAGTCAAAGAAGAAGTGAACATGAGGCTTGCTCACCTATAAAGGCTGAGAGGATGGGCAGGATGGCTCATGCTTATAATCCTGGCACGCTGGAGGCTGAGGCTGGTGGATTGCCCGAGTTCAGGAGTTTGAGACCAGCTTGAGCAAGAGTGAGCTCTCCATCTCTAATAAACAGCTGGGTGTTGTGTGGGAGCTTGTAGTGCCAGCTACTTGGGAGGCTGAGGCAAGAGAGTCTGAGGTTGCTGTGAGCTGTGACACCATGGCACTCTACCAAGGGTGGCAAAGTGAGACTGTGTCTCAAAAAAAGAAAGAAAGAAAGAAAAAGAAAAGAAGAAAAACACTGACTGAGCACCCTTGTCTTGTGGTCTGATATGGTGCGTTCTCAGTCCAGAAGTGGTAGGTGCCAGAGGCCTTTAAAAGTCAATGCTCAAAGTGCTGGCCAAGGCGTGGCTATTTTTCCTTATTTAATGAGCTTTCTAAAAAAGTATAATAAATGTAATACATGCTCATTGCAGAATATTTAGTAAATAAAAACCACTCATTATTTTGGACCCCCCAGCATGTTCATTCCAATGAGGGTACAGATGTGGAGCAGGTTAAACCATAAGCAGGGTTATTGTAGATTGTGATGGAGCCTTTTGAAAGGAGACGATGGATGAATATGAGAGAATGCCTGGGGAGGTGGCTTATTTTACACTGGGGTACAGAGGAGAATCCTTTCTAGGGACAAGTTCATTTAAGCCCCTATTTGAATAATGATAAAGAACCAGGCAGGTGAGAATTAAGGAAAGATCATCCAGTTGGAGTTGCAAGTGCAAAGGCCCTGAGGCAGGGGGAGTGTGGCCACTGGAGAAGTAACAAGTATATTTTTGTGTCTGCCAGCAGTGGACAAGGGAGGGACGGTAGAACTCAAAACTGGAGAGAGAAGAAAGAATCAGATGATGCAGGACTTTGCAGGGTGTGGAATTTGGATTTAATTCTTTATGTAATGGAAAGTCATGGGTGGATTTTAAGTAGGGAAGTGATATGAACTTATTTGCTTTCAAAAGACCTAAGGAAACGCTCTTTAGGATGGAGACAAGAGCAGAGGTGGAGATGAGCAGGTGGATGGAGTGGTCCATCCAGGTGAGAGACAGAAGCTCTGGGACCCAGGGAGGTGGAAGTAATGGTGAAAAACAGAAGGATGAGGGGTGTTCTTTGAAGGAGCGACTGACACCATGTTGCGTTGGACAGGGATAGTGTTTTGACACAGATATTCTGAAAAAAAAATGCCCCCTCCCTGCAATTGTTACCTTAATTTAATACTGGTCTCAAAGGGGATGATTTTGTCCCTTGGGAGACATTTTTTACATCATATCCAGGGAGGAAGTGGTTATAGGCCCCCCATGGGTAGACATCCTACATCAGCCCATAATAATGGATTACCTGACCCCCAGATCAATAATCAGCTGTGGTCAGTAATACTGAGATTGGGAGATCCCGATGTACTCATTTTTGTCCCCATATCTTAACTAAATCATGGGATAATGATCATCTGCAATGCTACCACCCATCCAGAGGGGTACCAGATTCTTCACCGAAGGGGTGTGTATTAATTATTCTGAGGAACAGCTTTCAGCTGAACGTCCCTTTCCTGAGGCTGAGCATCCCTTCCCTGAGAGGCACTTGGGGATGAATGAGTCAACAAAGGAGTGAATGAACTTGGAAGTGGCCTTGATGACGAGGTGAGTCAGCCCGGATCGGCCCACAGGCTTCCATCATGTTTGTGGAAGCCAGGCCCCACGCCGCACACAAGAACGGGCTCCTTGTTCCTGAATGATGTGTGTTGATCTGCCAGAGAGCCCCGCCTCTCCCCAGGTCACCGCCAGAGCCCGTCTCAGCAGCCGTCTGGTCTGGCCACGCTCAGAGTAGCAGAGTTATGCAGAGAGAGGGCCCTCCAAAAACCCACCCTTTGAAACGAAAGAAACTGGATCTTAAAATCCCAAAATAGAGTACGGAAAGGTACACATCACGTCTGCCTTCTCTCTCTCTCTTTTTTTCTCCCTTGTGGCAAAAGTGACTCAGAGTTTTTGGTCTGGATCCAGAGAGACCTGCAGAGCCTTCAGCCTGGGGGGTGGGGGGTGTAATTTGATTGGGAATAACTCACCTTTTTCATGCCTTAGCCAGTCCAGCCTGCTGTCTTGCATTTCCTAAGTCCTGATTTTTTGCCACTTCAGCATCTGGGGGAGGGTTTTTTCCCCCCTCTTTTGGCTATAGTGAGGGAAGAGGGGCTAGAGCTTAAGCCCCGTCCAGATATCCCTTTTTTTGGTGGAATATTAATGTGAAGCTGAACTGCAGTTTCCTTGGGATGGTCTATCAGTGTGTTCTGAAAGCTGCCATCGGGGCTGGCACTGCAGGATGCTCTTGCCCCCTGCATCCCTGGGGCATTTCCAGGCTGCTGCACCAGGTACCCTAGCTACTGTCAGGGTCAGATGAGCGTGGGGGGTTTCTGGAAGCTTCCTTCAGTTCTCAGTCCCCTCCTTCTAGGGATTCAGTCCTCTATCCCCTGCTTCTTCAAGAGCCCAGGCCCCTGCAGACAGTAGATACCTTGTTCCTTAATATCAGGCCAGTGTCCCGAATGAGAAAATCTGGGGAGATGTTTTGGCCGGGTACTTTCCCCTTGTCTGATGTTTGGGTGAATGCAGATGGGCAGCAGTGAGCATTGCTTGGTCCCTTTTTTCTCACTGTCTCAGCAATGCTGCCAGGCCGCTGTCCTTTCTACTCAGTCTTGAGATTATAAACTTCATTTTTCCGGCCCAAGTTTGTCTCCTCTTCTGACTTCCAGTGTAATTGGCCTGGTATAATATGTCTCTTTCACGGTGAGACACATGCCTGCAGACTCTGAACGGTGGGGATTCTCTTCCAGACATGAATAAGCCTCCTTTCTCAGAGTCACTGGAGGATGAATCACTTGGCAATATGTTGATCCACATAGGAACTGAGGACTGATCTATTCATTTATTTATTCAGCAAATATTTATTGAACACCTACTAGATGCCAGGTACTGTTCAAGGTGCTGGGACGTAGTGATGAATGAGCTTACGTTTTAGTTGGGGCGGGAGGATGTGACAGTGATGTTGGCGGAAGTTCTGCATCAGCTGGGACACTCAGAGAAGGCCCTGCATTTAGGCTAAGACCTGAAGTCAAGGGGAACCATCTGTGGGAAGACAAGTGTTCTAAGCTGAGGGTATTGCATGTGCAAAGGCCCTGAGGTAGGAGCCCATTTAGGGAGGGAGCTTCAAAGCGGCCCATGTGGCCAGAGTGGGGAGATGAGGTTAGTGATGTGGGCTAGGGTTGGATCATGCAGGGTTTTGGAGGCTGTGATGAGGAGTTCGGATTTTAATCTAACTGCACCTGAGGATTATTCCAGTTTAGAACCCAAAGACAACCTTTAAGATTATTTCTCCTGGCCAGGTGGCTCACACCTAAAATCCTAGCAGTCTGTGAGGCCAAGGAAGGAGGATCACTTTAGCTCAGGAGCTCAAGACCAGCCTGATCAAGAGTGAGACTCTGTGTCTAATAAAAATAGGAAAATTAGCCAGATGTTGTGGCGTGTGCCTGTAGTCCCATCTATTCCGGAGGCTGAGGCAGGAGGATTGTTTGAGACCGGGAGTTTGAGGTTGCTATGACCCATAGCACTCTCCAGGGTGAACAAAACAAAACAAAACATTATTTCTCCCAAGGGTTGCAACCAGAGAAGAAGAATTTCATCTCCAAAAGCTGCCCAGCCATAGATGAGAGGATATGAATGGATGCTAACCTTTATTGAGTTGTTTGTCACTTGCTTTACGCATAACTCACTTGATCCTCCCAGCAGCCTGGTGAGGTATGTACTGTCATGGGCCCCATTTGCAGAGGTAGAAACTGAGGTGTAATCTTACTTCCCCACTATGACCAGCAGGTGCCAGGATGTAAACCCAGAGGGTTGGACCCCAGGCTCTTGGTCTCAGGCTCTTTGCAAGAGCTCAGAAAGATGTGAAAAGTACTTTGTTTGGCATATTAAGAAAAACGAAACACCCAGCTCTATCCAAAGATCAACCTACCTATTTTAGGCTTGCATATTTCAATCCAGTACTTCCAGACCCATCTCCTATGACTCAGTCTCTGGCCCGAAGATGCAGCGGGTCAGGATGGGATTGATGGTGGGTGCCGGTGGCTGGGTTGACATTTCTGCTAGGCAGACCAGAGCTGGAGGTTGAGAGTGGAAAGGGGTGGGTGAGAGCAGAGAAGGGAAAGTTAACGTCTCTAGCCCCTGGGGGAGGGGGCAGAGTGATCCAAGCTTTTTACTCAAAGACCCCCGGGGGGCTGTGGGTAGAGGGGCTGGGGTGCAGCATTTGGTCCTGAATCCCATTAGGCTAATGTGCCTTTCCTCTGATCTCTCCACACTGGTTTCTAGGGCTTCCTCAGGGTTTCAAATGTGGACATGGTAATTGGAAACAAATCTAGCATGTTCCGGGCCATCAAGCCGCTCTTGAGCGAGCGTGCTTGCTATGCGGTAGATATGTCTGTTTTTAATTTCCAGTGATGTGAGAAATATAGAATGACTCGATTCTTAATTTAGAACACAGAGCGAGATGGACTGGATTGATTTTGGGGCCTGTCTAGAATGCCTAATTCTCTTTTTGTGGTGCTCTATGTAATTTCAAAATGCGCCACTATCAGCTGGCTGGCTGGTCACAGTGGTCTCCTGCCGGACTGGAGATATGTCCGGCCAGTCGGATTCCCACCGGCTCAGAAAGCAGACACAGGGCTCTCCCTTCACCTCTGTTTGCAAGAAGGAAGCCCAGGTCAGGTACCATTTGTCCAACCAGCTAAGATCTGCCCACGCCAAGCAAGACAGGCTCCGTGACACAACTGCCCAAGCTGGAGAGAAGTTGGTGTGGGTGGCATAATAGCTCTTTGTTATGAGAAATGGGAGGGTCTGCAGAGACTGCAGCTGCTCTGGCTCCTCCCAGGCAGCCCTGCTCGCAGGCCAGGCACCTGCGAGGTGCTCTCTGCACCAAGGCTGCACCTTGAACAGTGAACAGGACGGACAGACAAGGCTCTGCCTGTAGGGGCTGACGGCCTAGTGGGCGAGACAGCAACAATCAAATCATTATCTCATGCAGTGTCAGCTGGTGGGAAGTGTCAGATGATGACACAACCTAAATCAGGGCGTGTGGATGAAGAGTGAGAAGGGTGTGGGGTGCCCTGTGGGGTGGGGTGGTCTGGGAAGGTCTCTCTGATGAGGGGGTCACCCTAGGGCAGGTGTGAATGAAGGGGGTGAGCCCCATGGGTATGGGGCAGAGTGTTCCAAGCAGAGGGAAAGTTAGGTGCAGAGACCGTGGGGTGGGCCCCTGCCTCATGGGTGCCCTGATCAGTTGACGGCCACCATACCAGCATGGCTGCCATAGGGAAAGCAGGGCCAGGTCATATGGGATGTTCTGAATCACATTAAGGACTTTGGCTTTTTGATGCAAGTAAGATGTTTACTGTTGAGGGGATTTGAGCAGATGAGCCACAAGCTCTAAGTTACATTTCAAAGATCTTTCTAGATGCTGCATGAAGAGGACTATGGGGTGGGCAAGGGTGGAAGCCAGAGACCAGACCTCTTACCTCCACCCTGACCTGGGCACTGGGGCAGAGGCGATGGAAGGGGGCAAGGGTGACAGGCTGGAGTGGGATTTAGGGACAGAAGTGGAAGAACTTTGAGATGGACCCAATACAGGGTTGAGGCACAGGGAGGTATCAAGAATTAGGGTCTCTATTGAAGGGACTGAAACGTGCTCTTGAGCTGGGCATGAGATCCTCGTTGGCATGACTGGGAGTCAAGTCCTGGACTCTGTGTGTGCACACACGTGTGTATGTATGTGTATGCTGCGGGTCAGGGTCTGAGTGGCAGATATGTGCTGCAACTTTGGCATCCAGAAATAAATGTAGAATTAGGGATCCTTGTGCTGTGGTAAAACTCTTCTCCCTGCGTGCTTCGTGGCCATAGGGAATTGCCAAACCTCTCTGCCTGTACCCTCTGTCCCTCCCCCTGTGAGCTTTTCCCTTCTTTCAGAGAGAAATCTTTGAGGATGACAGCAATTTCCTAATATTCAAAATTCAACAAAAATGCTACTTAACATTGTTAATGTTTTATTTTGGTAAAATTCAAAACAGTTCGTTTGGCCAGTTGCCCCTTTGGAAATCAATCCCACATTTTGGATCTGAGTCCTCGTCCAGCTGAGAGTATTTAAAAAGCTCCAAGCAGAGTTGATAGGAGAGTCCTTTTCCAGGGAGTCCATTTGCAAGAGTTCTCACTGTTAGGATGGAAACACTAGGGCAGGGGCTGGGTGGGGAAGGTGAGGCACTGGCTGGACCCTGAGAGTGGGCACCTCGCTGGCCTTGGGCTAGTCTGAGCCCTAGGGAATGCCAGGCAGTCATTCGAGATTGCCTCGTAAAACAGGATTTATTGACAAGCGGAAATAGTCACTATATTAGTAAGCAGAGACAATACACACAGTGGAACACCAGGTATGTTTTGTGCCTGGAGGGAAGCCCGAAAGGGTAGGTAATTTTAGTTAAAGGGAATAAGCTTTAATGATTTATCGCAGAGTAGCAATTGTCGTAAATATAATGCATGGTATCTTTCAAAATTTCTTAAAGAGTAACTATGAAATGTTTTTACCACCAAAAAAAGAAAAGTACGTGAAGTGATGGATTTGTTCATTTCCTGAGTCAATCATTCCATAATGTAAACACATATCAAGACATCACACATTATACCCCATAAATATAAAATACATACAGCTATTATTTGTCAATTAAAAATAAGAAAAAATAGGCTCGGCACCTGTAGCTTAGCCGCTAGGGTGCCAGCAACATACACCGGAGCTGGCGGGTTCGAATCCGGCCCGGGCCTGCCAAACAACAATGACAACTACAACCAAAAAATAGCCAGGTGTTCTGGCGGGCACCTGTAGTCCCAGCTGCTTGGGAGGCTGAGGCAAGAGAATCACTTAAGCCCAGGAGTTGGAGGTTGCTGTGAGCTGTGACACCATGGCATTCTACTGAGGACGACATAGTGAGACTCTGTCTCCAAAAAAAAAAAAAAAAAAAAAAAAAGAAAGAAAGAAAGAAAAATAAACAATAAAATAATTGTGAATGAAAAACAAAGGTTTAGAAGGCTATCCCCTAAAATGCTTATTTTGCGAGGATGGAGGACGATCTGTTTAGAATTGATATTGTCTCTTTTTCTGATGATGAATGAACTCTTATTAATTTATGATAAGAAAAAGGAAAAGGGAGAATCAACAATTATTAATGCCTTTTTATCTCTGTGTCAAATAGTTACATTGGGTGGGTAAGAGTGGGCAAGAGCTGGGGCTGGGCCTGATGACTTTCTCTGTGACTTAGTGTGTCTGAGATGTACAGACCATGCTTGTTTGCCCTGGTACTTTTTGCTAAGCCGGTAGGATGGACCTGCCTGTCTAAAAATGCAGAGCCCAGACTCACTGGGGACTTTGCCTCTTTCTCAATCAGAAGTCAGCCACCAGACAGAGGCTGCAAGCAGGGCCAGTGGAGGCTGTCACAATCCAGTCACTTCTGAGCCGGAGGATGGCGAGCAGCTTACTTCACCTAGCTGAGCCTTGGTCTTCTCATCTATAAAAAATGGATCAACACTATTTTCCTCTGAGGACTGGGTGTCACTTAAATAAGCTGTGCTAGCAAATAATTGGAGTATTCTGTATAGAAAACTCTTCACTTAGCAAGGATGCAAAGTTTTCTTTGCGACAAGGTTAGATGTGTAGGGTAGATGTTAAATCACAGATCACTTCATCTTCCTTAGATCTGATTTTCAAGTAGCTGAGCTGGCAAGGGGACAGAGTAGACGTCCCCAAGCCTGCAGTTTGCATATGGAAGTCACACCATGTTGCAGCTACAGCCCCCACCCCTACACACGCTGCGGACCCTCCCCGCCTGTACGTGTGTACACTAGAAACTTGCCTTCTTCCTGGAAACTTTTCAACCACCTAGGAAATTACAAGAAGCAGAAAATGTTCGCTGTCACCTTGGCTGCAGGAAGTAGAGCCTCCTGTGCTTTGGAGGTGGCTTGCCCTGGGCTTCTGCGTTGCAGCTGAGTGCCTGCTCTGCCTGGAGGCTGATGCTGCTTGCCTGGAGCCAGTGGGAAGACCTCAGCTTTGCAGAAGCCTAGGAAGGTCACACCAAAGCCTCCTGACCCAGGTCTCTCTAAAATGGGGATGGCAGGGAGTTTGAAACCTTGAGCACAGAGACTGTCAACTTAGGACATCAGATTCTAGGCCAGGCACAGGGACTCATACCTGTAATCCTACCACTCTGGTAGGCCGAAGCAGGTGGATTGGCTGGACTCAGAAGTTCAAGACCAGCCTGAGCAACAGTGAGACCCCATCTCTACTAAAAATAGAAACACCGGCTAGGCGTTGTGGTGGGCGCCTGTAATCCCAGCTACTTGGGAGGCTGAGGCAAGGGGATTGCGTAACCCAAGAGTTTGAGGTTGCTGTGAGCTATGATGACGCCACAGCACTCCACCCAGAGTGACAGAGTGAGACTCTGTCTCAAAAAATAAAAAATAAAGACATCAGATTCTGTTTGCAAAACTGAAGTCACTCAGTTTTTAGAGACACAAGTAAGAAAAAAGGTAGAGAAAACCTCTGGAGAGCTGGCAAGGAAGACTGTTGCAGAGTGAACCGGCGGAAGCCTGAGTTCTGGACACGCTGTCTACCTCCTGCAGAGGGGACGGCAGGAGGGTGGATGGGGAGTGCTCTTTTCAGGCAAGATGGCCAGGTTTCTTTAGGTTTCTTTACCTGAGCCCTTCTTCTGCCAGCATGCCCCGCTGGGGACTCTGCAGCCCACGCCCTCCGCCCTCTGAGAAGTCTGGAAGGAGCAGTGTCTGAGCTCCTTCACACAGGGGGCTGTTTCGGGTAATTTCTCACATTGTGAGTCTTTCATATTCATTCTTCCCCCTTCAGTTCAGTTCTGTAAAATCACCTCCCTGTTTTGATTTGTATCATCCTTTGCTGAAAAGGAAAGTTCTTGTTTTGTGGGTACCTACTGTGTGCTGTGCTCTGGTGCCTGACAAAGGTCATCTTATTCAGTCTTTTGAAGGAGGCCTGGGGAGCAGTGGGGAGGGTGATGTCCCTCTTTTATTCGAACGTGTGGAGACTCAGAAGAGAAGAACAATTGCTTCAGAGCCAGGATTGAAATTGAGATTACGTCTGATCCAAAGTGAAAAACTGGATTCCCTCTATATCACACCCCTTTCTGATGATAACCTGCACAAGGCGGGTTCCATCTGCTCACATTGTGTGAGCCAGCCCAGCTCAAACACGGGCTGCTTTTGAATTCAGAGAGGCTGTTCTTGGCTTTTCTAAAGGAGTAGATTTTTCCTCCTAAGAAACAACCGTTTTTGTTTGTTTTAGTTGCTGTGGTTTTCTTTCCCTATACCCTCACCCCCCAAATCTCCCTCTGCCTTTCTTTCTCTCTCTCCCTACCTCCTCTGTCCTGATTAGCAAGAAGAATACTCTTCATCTTATAATGCAACTCTTGCTCATATTTTTTTGAGAACCTGCACTTTCTGACCTGTAGTACTAGGTCAGAGGGCAGCTGTGAATCCACCAGATGACAAGGATGCAGACAGTGTGGGGGTGAAGGGATAGGCTTGGAGCCTGAGCATCCAGAGTTCGAATCCTGACTCTGCCATGTATTTACCATGTTGACCGGGGCAAGTCGCCTGACCTTAGTAAACCTCAGTTTCCTCATACAAAATGCAGGCAATAACAGGCCCATCCTATGGAGTGTTGTTGTGGTATGTGTAAGTTTACTGTCTGGCCCGAGGGAGGCAGACATTGTTCGCTGCCACATTACTGTTGATGGTGATTGTTCATTCAGTGAAGGTTCATTGACCACGCTTAACAAAACAAACAAGAGTCCTGCTACTGTGGAACTTGTATTCAGGTGGGGGAGAGAGACAATTACTGAAACAGGGGGTTTCAGGGTGATGAATTAAATATTCCAGTGGTGTGCTAGTCAATGGCTAACATCTAATTTTCCAGGAGGAAAAAAAGCACCGATTCATAGTATTTGTCAATATTTGTGGTGTAAATATTCTCACCATGGTTGGAAACACATATACCAAAGTGACCCAAGTGGTGTCAGCTGGCTCTTAAAATTCCTAAGAATTTAACAATTGGTTAAACAAAGAGCTGGCTTGAAAACTGGATGTATGTAAATAATATGGTTTGGGGAGTGGGGGGGGGGGGAACCTGAGGATCTGAAAAACAAATGTACTAGTTAGTGGAAGGGTATCCCAGGTAGTGAATATGGCTTGTGCAAAGGCCCTGGGGTCAGAAAGGCTTGGTGTGTTCAGGGACTGGGGGGATGGGCTACTGTCAGAAGAAGCCTAACTGAGGAGCAGAAAAGGCAAGGGCTTGGCTTTTAGAAGCCAAGTAGACCATAGTATAGAGTTTGGATTTCATTCTAAGGCACAGGAAGTTTTTGCAGGGTTGTAGGCAGGACAATGTCTAGATCTGATTTGCATTTTTAAAAGATCATTGAGCTGTTTGATGAAAGACTAGCAAGAGGCAAGTTGGGCCCTGCTGGGTACCCCATGCGAGGCGATGGTGGCTTGGGTGGGTGTGCCAACTGGGAAGAAGACAGAAGTGGCTGGATTCGGGTAGAGCTGTGGGGACGTGACAGATGTTATCTCCAGCTACTCCCTGGCTGTTTACCTGGAGTGCACCCAGCATGCAATTTCCGCTTTTCTGTCAGCAGAGGAGGAAGTAGCCTCAGACTCAGGCCATCGGGGCTCTCTCTCCATCCTGCCTACTTTTCTTCTTGATATCGCCACCTGATAACTCCAGGAGAGGAGATGAGGAAATATATTTGTCTTGGGCCCAAGTGCAAAGCAAAAACAACAAAACCCAAATCTCTTCTCAATGCCGCCCCTCCTCCCTGGGATTTTTGTCACTGAGAACTGCACCTGTTCTTCAGATAAGAGGCTGCTAACCTGGATTTCCACCTTGTTCCAGGGCTGTCCCTTGGTGTATATCAGGCATTAATGCAAATGTCTGGCAGGTTATGAAAAAGGTTATCTAGCTCTGTTGCACACCCAGCCTGTCTGTGCAGTTTTTAGAAGGGGTAATGGGAACTCCATCTTTCGGGACCGGCAGTGTCCAATAGAACTTTTGATGGTGATGGAACTGGTTTATATCTGTGCTGCTCGTTATGCTAGCCACCAGCCACATGTGGCTTATGAGCACTTGAAATGTGGCTAGTGTGACTGTGATTAGTGCACGTGTGGCTGTTGGCTCTTGCATTGGACAGCTGGTGCTAGACCACGCAGAATCATCTTTCCTTCTGGAACCTTTCTTTGTTTTTTGGCAGGTGAATGGACAGCCTACTAAAGCAGTGGTTCTCAATCTTCCTAATGCTGCGGCCCTTTAATACAGTTCCTGTGGGTCGTGACCCACAGGTTGAGAACCGCTGTACTAAAGTTTTGCAGAACTTTGGGATCTTAGTGAGTTGTCACTTGTCACAGCCTCCCTCAATTTGCAGGAAAGGAACAGAGGCACAGAAAAATGAAATGATTTGCCTAGTGTTTCCCTGCTGAGGAGTGACAGAAACTCATCATCAGCTGAGTGCCCTTTTGTCTTTTATTACGTATACGTTTTAAATCCATGTTAAATTTCATAAGTTCTCAGGAATACATTCTTCTTTTCATGTAGGGGTGTCCAATCTGTGGCCCATGGGCCGCATGCAGATTATTTGAGGACTGTTTTGCTTATCCATGCTGCTACATGTTGCGAAAAGAATGCATGGACTCTTTTTTTTTTTTTTTTGCTCATCAGCTTTCATTAGTGTTTATGTATTTAACATGTGGCCCAAGACAACTCTTACCAAAAGTGTGGTAGAAAAGAAAAAAGTTGGACACCCTTGGAAGTATTCACCTTTCTCAATCTTGAGCACTTCCTCCATTCTTAGATGCACTCACGGTGTGGTCATTTGGGAGCACATCCTTTCACACCTTTTCCTATCTCATTTACATGTGTACAAATGGATGGTGGAAAACATTTCTGCGTTGTTTCATTAAGTTGTGTCACGCTATATGTAGTTTAATACACATTTCTTTTCTAACAGTGTGTTCTAGGTTTTTCTGAGTCAGTTCATGGCCCTGTACCTTACTATATATATATTTTTTAAACACTCTTCGTGTTTCATAGCCTGGGCATGCCACATTAGTCATCAGGCTATTGATTTAACTCATTGTTCATTATTCCGTTTGTTTCAGCAAACGTTTTTGTACATACCCTCCTGTAGACACAGTGTTTCTCTTGAGTTGTGTACTGAGAAGTGGAATTACTGAGTCAGAGAGAGTATTTATTTATTTATGTGTATTTTTATTGGAGCTTTAAAATAGTTCTACCACCTATCAGCTACATGGGCTTTTTCTCCTAATGTCTCCAAAATATTTAATGTTATCAAACATCTACCTGTGTGCCAATCTAATGGGTATCTCGTGGTTGTTTAATTTGCATTTTTTCTGTTTCCAAGTCAAATTGAACATCTGTTCTATGTTAATGGGCATTTGTTTTTCTGTGAACTTCCTGGTCAAATATCTTGCCCATTTTGTTTTTTCTGTTGGATGGCTTTTTTAATTCATTAGCAAATATGTACTAGGATGTCTACTATGTGATAAGCTTTATTCTAGTTGCTAGGGACTTTGTGGAAAATTAAATAAACAAATTTTTCTGCCCTTAAGGAGGTAACAGTCTAGTTTTAAGAAAAAGACCTGAACAAAAATAGATCAGGAAAATATATAGTATGTTAAATCGGATAAAAAGAAAGAGAAGGATATAGGGCAAACCTTTGGGAGTAGGACTCAATTGTAAGTAGGTGGGCCAGGAAATCTTGTCTTTTACTTAATCACTTTTAGCCTTTTTTATATATTGTATGTGCTAATCTTTTGCCTATTAAGAGGTTGTGCCTATTTTCTTCCAGTTTTTAATTATCTTTCGACTTAGGTTATAATACTTTGGTCTCTCTCCTTTTTTAAATTACAAAATCAAACATTGTTAATTGGAGTATAGTCACATAAAAAGTGGAAGTTCCTCTGATTTTCCCAGGTGACTATTGGCAAGAGCTCCGTTCCTGTCCTTTCAGATTATTTTTTATTGTCACTGCAGTGTAATACTCCGTCCAACTTCAGTCATCACTTACGTGTAGTTTCTTCAAAAATGCAATTCTTTGTTGTGGCTGCCTAATAGTCCATCTTAGAGGGGAATCACTGTCCTTTGTCTAAGCAGTCCCCTCTGGCTGGATAGCAAGGTTGCTTCCAATTCTACGTTCTTCCAGACAATGCACCAATCTCGTCCTCTTTCTACTGTTTATAGGTCCTCTGATCTTTTTTTGTTGGTTGTATTCAAGCCGCTGTACCCTGAATGTTAATTATTTTGTTTTCTCCCCCCCAGCTCCATGGCTACATGGAAAATAAACCTTTGGGGCTTCAGATCTTCATTGGGACGGCTGATGAACGGATCCTTAAGCCACACGCCTTCTACCAGGTGCATCGGATCACAGGGAAAACTGTCACTACCACCAGCTACGAGAAGATTGTAGGCAACACCAAAGTCCTAGAGATTCCCCTGGAGCCAAAAAACAACATGAGGGCAACGTAAGGGCTTGGGGAATGAGGGAAGTGGGTCTTTATGGGGCAGTAAGCAGGGTCAGGGATTTGGGACAGGGGACTCTACAGGGTTGATGGAAACAGTCATTGATGACAGTTCTCGATCAGTGCTCAGCTGACTCAAAGCAAAAGTATAATATGGGAAGATTTTCATGTGTCTTGAGAGGATGAATACTCAGGAATCTTTGAATTATGTTGCTTGGGAGGAAGTTAAATTTATTTAGGATGAAAAAATTGGTTTGACCTATGGAGTTAACAATATAGAGAGGTCCGAATGCATAAAGTTAATATGCACATACCTATGGCTAAAGTTTGGGAAACGTTGCACACCTGTTTTGGATTAAAAACCTTTTTTTAATGAGAAAATAAATTCAAATTTACAGCAAACTGCAAGAAGTATACAAAGAACTCCTGAGTACTGTAATTACTTCAGGGCACGTTTCTTAAGCACAAGGATGAACTCTTCCATAACCAGGGTACACGTGTCCATTCAAGAGATTCAATGTTGATTCACTGCTCTTAGCTGCCGAATGGTCTATAATAATTATTCACTAGTTGTGTCGAGTTTTTCAGATGCTTTTGAGAACAGAAGAGTTGGCATGAAAAATCTCCCCAGGGAAGTCATTTCCACTGGGGAATTTCTCTAATTATTTTAAATCCCCCCCCCCCCAATCTTGGTATAAACTCTTGGTCCAAATGCTTATGGGTGCTTTGTAATTAACCCCTGTGGCTAGCTGTAGGAATATTTTAAAGGCAGTTTTTGTATGTGATTTTTGCCTGCCTACGAAGATGGTGGGTTTCAAATGGGGTTCTTCAATTCCTGGCAGCATCGACTGTGCTGGGATCCTGAAGCTTCGCAATGCCGACATTGAGCTGCGGAAAGGCGAGACCGACATCGGAAGAAAGAACACTCGGGTGAGGCTGGTCTTCCGCGTGCACATCCCAGAGGCCAGTGGCAGGATCGTCTCCTTGCAGACGGCGTCCAACCCCATTGAATGCTGTAAGTTGGGCTCGGGGGCAGGGTCCTTTATGAAGTGAGCTTCCACCCTGGCCAGCAGGTATGTGCAGAACCTACAGGGATACACGTTGGCCTCAAAGAACCAAAGGGGCCAGAGACAGAACATATTCAAGGATTTTCATTCTACATCTGTTTCTTCTGGAGGGTCTTGTGGCCTCTCAGGAAATTAAATAATATAGCTTAGGTGTAGCCTATAGCTTTGTTTAGAAGATTCAAAACCTGTAAATATTATTCCAGTCTGAAAAAGGGTAGATGCATTTGGATTGAGTTCATTGTACAGCACATCCCGTTTTTCTTTTCTTCCTCTCTGCTTTCAATAAGAACCACCGTGTTAAGTGCCCAGCAAGCAGTGGCTTCTTTAATATTCACAGCGGTCTTTGGTCTTAGCTGCTCAGAATGCCCATTTTACAGATGACAAGAGAGAGACCTCAGGGAGTGAATAATTTGTGCATACAACTAGAGAATGGCAAGGCTGGGACTGGAAGCAGCACTTGCACATAGGAACCACGCCCATCCCAGCACCTGCAGCCCAGTCCTGTGTGTTCCCTGAGGTCTGTTTACGTGGCCAGCACCATGCCAGGTGCTTGGGATCCCCAGGGGAGCAAAGTGCTTTCTCTGTCCTCAACTGGCTTACCCTCTGGTGAGGATAAGGAGACCCAAACAGGTGGTCGTAAAGTAGAAGATTTTCAAAACTAGTATGAAGTGGGTGAAATCTGCCATTTGGAAAGATATTGGCTTATTTCTGTCAGTTTCAAAAGAAGTGGGCTTAAGCTCATCCTTAACATACATCTTAGAAGTTTTGTTAGTTTTTGCAATTAGACGTGACAAAGCTTACTGTCTGCTCTGTGTTTCAGGGTTTAGAAATTACTTTAAAAAGCATAAAGAAAAAAAAACTAAACATTGTTCCAGAAACAAAAACTGCTTATATGATTTTTTTTTTTTTAGTCACTTTCTTCTAAGAATAGTTTGTCTTTTGTTGTCATAATCATGTTCCATACTATGTTGTTTTCAGGATTCTTTTCCCCTTTTTTATTGGACATTGTCCCATAACTGGGTGTCACAAAATCAATTTCTTACAGAGGCCAGGAAGGTTGTGAAAATGAATGGGTTGGATGGCAGACATTAGGGAGTAGTGGGGCTTAGGGGATAGGATGGCACATTTCTCAACTAAAGGGCTACCGTCACTCAATTACAGCCCTCATTTCCACATGGGAGGGTACACTCAGTGTGGCTGGTATGGTCTGACTTTTTAAAGGAGAAACCAAAACTCTCTCCATTAAAAAAAAGGCAACAGATTCAAAATATCCTCTAGGTCAGACGAAGTCTGCCTGTGGCTTCTGTTAATCAGAGGTAATCTTAAGACACTGATAAGCAAAGGGAAAGCATGAATATTTTATGCAGAAAGCCCTTGGGGAGCACTTGGGGAAGGTTGGCCCTCAGCATGAGAAGCCCACATGGAAAGAAGGGTGGGCCTTTCTTTGGGAGAGTAGCCAGAACCGGTCTTGGTTGGTCTTTGGAAACAAATGAAGAAGCCTTCTGATTTCTGCCAATCTTACGAATGAAAATGAAGGTCAGGCTGAAAGGATGCTGAGTTTGTACACTGATGTTAGAGGAGAGAAAGACCCAGCAGCAGATAACAAGGGGAAATAAGTGTTGAAAACACATTTTTGTAGAAATATCGGAATTTCCCTACTCTGTTCAGTGGACCCCATCCTGGACCCCCAAATGCTGGTCATAGTGGCTGCTCTGCCCCACTTTGGTTTTGAATATCTCAAGATATTTTGGGGAGGAGACTTGGGTTTCTTCCCCAGTGATTTAGGGGATTTTGAGCAGATAAGGTCTTCCCTTTCTGGCAAATGACATACTTTCTAGGATGGGGCTGTGGTTTGTTGCAAGGTGAGGGACAGGAGGCCTGAGCAGGGAGGGTACACAGGAGCCCATGTTCCAGTTTGCCTTTGGATTCCTCAAGACAACTTACCTTAGTCAAGCTGAGATTTTAAGGATTATCACTGAACCACAGGTACTTCCAGCAAGATCTTCAGGGCATTAAGAAAGTTGTCTGAACCTTGGAAAAAAAAATTTTTTTTTTCCTTTTCTTTTCAAGGCTAATTCGCCTGCCTTGTTTTGACCGATAAAGAAACTGAGACTTTCTTGGAAGAGTGATTCACCCCTTTTTACTTAGTAAATAGCAAAGCTGGAGTCTCCAACTTTCTGGTTCTATGAAATACCTTCTTCTTTTGGTTTCCATAACCCTCCCTTGCTTGCAATACCAAGCTGAGCTAGCAATTGGTTTCTCTGCCTCTTACCCATAATCTTTTGTCGTTTGTGTTTCTTTCTTTGTTCTATTTCCCTAGACTAGTGCCTGTAAGTTCCATAAAGTTTTGATGACTTGACTTACTGTGTAATCTATAGGGAGATACTCAATAAATATTTATTGGCAATTTGTCAATTTCATGCATTGGCAAAGATGTGTAGAATAAATACAAATACTATTGACAATGTAAAACTATTATGACTTGCACATGAACTTTATGGACACCCTGTATTTACTGAGTAATAATGACTTAGTGTGTCTCATTTGGGGAGAGTGGGTTGGTAAGAAACCACCCACTGGTGGTGGGCTGGTACTTACTTGCAAGGCTCACTTATTTACTTTGGAGGTGCCTTTATGTGGCACCTTAGGGATTAAGGGTAACTTCTTAGATATTTTTCAGTAGAAAACACATGAATTAACCCCTTGAGGCCACTCTTTGGAAAGTGGAGTGGTTTGCTAAAAAATGCAGATTCCTTATATTTATTGACATACCAGCTTGCCAGAGGCTCAGTCTCACTTTTGCATAGACTGGCACCCCACGTGTTTCGAGTCTTCTATTTCTGCTAGGTTTTCAATGTTGCCAAGGAGATACTTCTAGTTTCTACCACTGTTCCTTCCCTTAATCTTGGGGAAGACTGTTGAAATCTTCTCCTGTCTTCCAACCCTCTGAACGCTGCCCCAACCCCTTCCCACTCCAGGCAGATAACCATGCCTCCCACATCTCTGGGAACAAGGGCGAGGTCAGAAGGGAACACCGTCATCTTCCCCAACAACACGCCACCCACAGATGGCAGCTGCCGCAGCCCTCCCTCCCACCGCTTGAGATGGAGCCATTCTCTGTCCCCCACTCCTGCTCGGCCTCCTTGCCCCGCCTGGCCCAGGCCCTGCCTCCCTCCGGCTGCTCAGCGTCCTCAGCTCCAGCTCCTGCTTCCTTGGGGAGGGTGGGGGTTGTGCTACCTGCTTCCCTCTGTGCAGTTCCCCAGGCTGTCCTAACCAGTGACCACCAACTGGGAGGCTTGAAACAACAAAAATGTACTCTCTCAGTTCTGCAGGCCAGAAGCCCCAAATCCAGGGGTCAGCAGCATCCTGCTGGTGGCCACTGGTGCTCCTGGGCACTCCTTGCCTTGTGGACGGTCCTTCCAGCCTCTGTCCTTACATCACTTCTCTGTATCTATGTGTCTCTTTCTGCTGCTTATAAGGACATACATCATTGGATCTAGACCCCAATCCAGGGCAATCTCATCTCCATATTTACCTTAATTATATCTGCAAAGCTCTTATTTCCAAATAAGGTACATTCTGAGGTTCCAGGTGCCCTGAGGTTTGGAGGGATAATTCATCCGCCTGCTGCACCTTGGCAGCTGCATTTCTTGATCTCCCTTCCTGTCTGCTCCTCAGTCCCCAAATGGACAGGGACGTTTCTTTAACATGTTGGCTTTTGCTTATGCTGTCACCTCTACCCAGAACACAGGTTCTCAAACTTGGCTGGACGTTAGAGTCACTGGGGGACTCTCCCTATATAAACCAAAACATGATGCCCTGGTCCTGCCCTGGAGACTGTGATTGGGCTCGCCTGGGTGCAGCCTAAGCATGGAGTCTTGCAGGGGTGCCCCCATGACCCAACATAAGGCAGAGTTTGAGAACCGCTGACCTAGCGCCCTCGCCTCCCCCGTCCTCCGTCGCTTGGCAAACTCTTCCTTATCCACGTCCCCTGTGTAGAAGGCTCTGCCAGGAGCCAGTCCCCTCTTTGTGCTCTGACAACCAAGTTCGCTTGGTGGTCCCTCTCTCTGCAAGGATTGGACCAGCTCATGTGTGCCAGGGCCTGGTATAGAATAATGCTCTCTAGAATGCTGAAAAAAAAGAGAGAGGAAAAGAAGAGGGAAGAAAAAGCTGCATCGAGACAGTAGATGTCTGTAGGCACACAGACCTGAGCTTGAGAGAACTTTCCAGAAGCTCTCCACTGTGACTCGCAGCAGCTCCCTGCAGCCTGGTCCTAACGTCATTTGGCACTAGCCCTCCTCTGCCTGCTCAGAGTACAGAACGTAAATTCACTTTGCTAATTTTGCAGCAGGGGAGGAGGTGGGTATGGGGGTGGGTAGGTAAGAAGTAGATTTTCTCACATGCTCTTTGCCCTCTGCCTCTCTGACATGTGTATTTTTTACTGAGGTGTAATTGAGATACAGGAGATCGTGCAGATTTGAAGCGTTCAGTTGGATGGGTTTTGATAATTGCATACACCCATGTCACCACAACTCAGAATGAGAGGTGAGAGGTTCCTTCTTCAATCAGCGCCTCCTCCCCAAGCCCACACACAGAGGCAACCACGGTTACCATTTGTATTGCCATGATTAGTCTGCCCTGTTTGGGGACTTCACAGAATGGGATTATGCAGCGTGCCCTCTTTTGGGTCGGGCCCTGCTTGCTCAGCCTGTTGTTTGTGAGCTCCATCGCTGCTGTGACACAGTTCGGTAGCTCACTCCTGTTGACTGCTGAGCGCTATTCAATTGTATGAATGTAACAATTGCTTATTTACCGTTTGATAACCATCTGAGTTGTGGCCATGGGGTGGGTATTGTACTGAAGGCTGCTATGAATGTTCTTGTTCAAGTCCTTTTGTGGACAAATGTTTTCGTTTTTCTTGGGCAGATACCTGGGAATGAAATTGCATGTGTTTGTTTGGTGTGTTTTCAGAGTCATTTTACGCGCTCCACAGTAAGAGTTCCAGTTGCTCCATATCCTCACCAACATTTGATATTTTCAGTCTTAATAATTTTAGCCTTTCTGATGATGTAAATAGGGACCTCATCACAGCAACCTCGAACTCCTGGGTTCAAGTAATCCTCTTGCCTTAGCTTCCCTAGTAGCTGGGACTACAGTGCCTGCCACAAAGCTCAGCTAATTTTTCCTATTTTCAGTAGACACGAGGTATTGCTCTTGCTCAGGCTGGTCTCGAATTCCTGAGCTCAGGCGATCCACCCATCTCGGCCTCCCAGAGTGCTGGGATTACAGGCATGAGCCACCATGCCCGGCCTTCATCATGGTTTTTATTTGCACTTCCCTAATGACGAGGGATCTTGAGCCCCTGTCCACCCACTATTGGCCACTTCTGTATCTTTGGTGGAGAGGCTGTTCTATTGTTCGCCCATGTTTTATTCCCATTTACTCACAGTTTTATTGTTAATATGCAGCTTCCTTTATACGTTCTGAGATGAGTACTTTGTCAGATGTGTGTATTATGAATATTTCCTCCCACTCCGTGGCTTTCTTATTTTTTGAATAATGATTCTTTCTTAACATCAATATTTCATTTTGATAAAGCCTCATTTGCCATTTCCGTCTCTTTTAGGCCTTTTTTTATTTCTCCAAGAAACCTCTGCTGTCAAAGGTAGCAAAAATACACCCTCATGTTTTCTTCTAGAAGCCCTTGGCTTCTGACTTTCACATTGAGGGAAATGATCCGTCTTAGGCTGATTTTTACGTGTGGTGTGAGATGGGCCCCCGCTCTGCTGTTTTCCATGCGCAGCTTCACCCCATACTACATAATACTAGATTGTCTCCCTCCAGACGCTGTAGCAGTCAATCTTGGGTAGAATCTGGGCCCTGGGCAGAGCACAGGTTGGCTAGCCTTTGCTAGGCTTTGCTTTCCAAGCTGTGTTCAAGAAGCCCTGTTTGAGAAACTCCAGAAAGCGTCGTGATGAGAGAAGTGGTTCAGAGTGGTGGGTAGGAGTCCAGACTCTGGAGCAGCCCACAGCTTGGGTGTCAGCCTTGCCTCTGCTACTTTCTGGTTGGTTAGTCCTGGGGAAGTTCACATGCCATGCCTCAGTTTCCTCAGTTTCCCATCTGTAAAATGGGGAGAATAATCATCCCCACCTTGTTGTGGGGGTTAAATGAGCATGTCTGTGTGTGTGTCTCACACAGTACTAGCTGTGATCCTGCACAGTAACCCTAGTACCTCTACTGTGGTGGCTCAGTCTGGACAAATCTCATGGTCTTACCTGCCCTCCTATAGCACTGCAAAGGAGCCTTCACATACTTCTGGCTGATGCCCTGTCACTGCAGGGAGACCACAGCCCAGACAGCAGTAGGCAGGTGTGGGAGTTTAGCAAACACCATTGCTCCAGGTGAGCAGGCAGCAGGCAGCAGGCAGAAGGCAGAAGGCAGCATACCCCTCTGCGGGAAGGAGCTCAGATGGTTATCTGGATGGCCGAATGGGCTGGGTGGGTGAGTGACTGCAGAAAAGTTGTTTTTTTGGAGAGCCTGGGATTGCAGCGGCTCCTCTGCTGATTGATATGGGTACCTGCTGGGCCCTTTGCTGGGCGGGTTACATAGGAGCAGGGGAGGCAGATTGCCCTTATGAACACCTACGGTGTGCCCACAAGTGCACTTGACTCGTTTCCATCCTCACCACGACCCCAGAAGACCCATCTTAAAGACTCGCTCAGTTCATCCATTCAGAACATTGGAGCACTGACACATGCCAGTGACTGAGGCATGAGATGCTGCCCTTGTAAAGCGTGTGGCCACCTGGCTGAGCCTCTGAAGAGCAAGGGCCCAGCTGCGGTCATGTGGCTGGCAAGGTGTGGGGAAAGCTGGGGTAAAAGCCCATGCCCTGTTCTCTGTCCAGGCTGCCAGGGACCCTCAGCCACTGGGAATTCATGGAACCCTCAGGGAGCGTCTTGTTCTAGGGAGGTATCTGGGCGTATTCTGTGCCTGTTAACACGCTGGAACGCCAGAGTGATGATGGGATCAGGAGAGAGAGACATCAGCTCCTACTCTGCACCTGGTGTGTGTGGGGGGGGCAGGGGAGTGTGACACGTGGGTCGCGCAGGGTGGGTGTTGGCGCACTGTGTTCTGTGTGAGGGAGCTGAGGCCCTTGAGGTCCAGAGCCAGAATATGGTCCCATGCACTGCAGATCCTGCGTCTCAGCACACATTCTATCACCCCCGTGCTATAAATGTTAACAGTTTCCTCACAGCGGTGATCCCTCCATTAAAGGACAACTAGGTCCCACCGTCCCACCATCTTACTTCCCAGGAAAGACCCAGGGAGGGGCTGTAGTGGAAGCCGAGGGGCCTGTTTGCAGGCCCCCCCTGCCCTTCCCAGGCTTGAGTCTGCACCTGCTGTAGGCCAAGGTGGGCCCAGCCAGGCCAGGCTCACAGCCATGGATGAGGCCTGATGTAAGGGTGAGAAGGGTGTATGTCAGCTGATGGGAGGATGGAGGACATTTCTTGCTTGGGCTGCCTGGTGGCTTTCCCATGGGGTCCTTGTCTTTCACCAAAAAAGATCCCAAGTCTGGGTCTAGACCCTGCCTGTCTGCTTCCTTAGCTATGAACTCACAGGTGTGTCCCTTCTCTCCTGGGAGGGTCAATGTCCTCAACTCTACTATGAGAGTGATTCCTGCTCTGCTGTCTCACAAAGTTGAACAGTCCATGTAAACACAACTAAGCTCATCCAGTGCTGACAAAGTGCCTCGCACGTCCACGCATTAGCTCATGTAACCTGCAAATAGCCTGGTGAGGTTAGTGCCATCCGTCTACCCATTTTATAGATGAGAAAATGGAGACAAAGAGATTAAGTGACTTGCCCAAAGTCACTTCGCTGAGCTGGGCTTTGAACTCAGGCAGCCACTCTGCAGCGTCCTTACTTTTACCCATGACCCTAAATTGCCTCATGATGTGGTTGTTTTATAACATAAACAAAAATACACATACAGAGTGCCTGGGAATCTGCTCTTTCTGTGTGGCAACCATGATGGTTGCTATTATTGACAGAACCTGTCCCCTCTGTAGAGAGAAACTTCCCTGACCAACCTCTCCTGCCCCTCTCCTGACACTCTTGAGTAGATTGTAATCCTTAGCCACCCAATTCTACAACAGGGTGAATTGCAGACAGGCAATAATCCCACACTGGTGTGAATTTCCCTCTCTGAGCCTTTGCAGAGGCCACTGCTCTGTTGCACATGGGCACTGTTGCTAGTGAAAGTAAACACCCAAACTGGTTAAACCAACAGCGCCCTGTTGATTCAGAGCTCGTAAAAATACAGAAGCCCCAAGCCATTTTATGACGTGCCAGAATCTGGGGGCAGGAGGGAAGCCTGGGGAACTCACTTTGCGGGGCCACCATGGAGCTTAAGCTGGAATAGAGGTCAAGGCTTCACCCATAGGCCAGATCCAGGCCCCCAAGGAGGATGACTTTAACACACAGGCCCCTGGTTAGGTTAGAAAACCATAGGCTGTGAGGTTGTCTGCAACCTCGGATGTAGGCAAAGCTGAATGGGTGTTGGTGGGTCCAGGCCTGGGAGGCACACTGGGCTTCCTGAGTGCCCTCCCACAGGCCCGGGAAGAGTGACCCCAATTAGCAGCTGTAGGTGATGGAGGTGGCATCAGAGAGCAACAGAGAAGCAGGGCCCAGGGGGGTGATTCTGGTTGCTGTTTGCTTCTCCTCAGTTCTTCTTTCAGAGGTTAATTGGATTCTGTTTGCTCTGCCTCTGGGCTCTCTGAGGACGGGGGCCTGCGTGAGGAGTTCCCCTGTCCTCAGGTGGCCTCGAGTGGAACTGTGGAACTTAGCTCTTAAACAAATGTGTGTGACAGGTCACCTGGAAAGATTGTTAAAATGCAAATTTGGCTTTTGCCTAATAGATTGGGGTACGGGGTGGGGGTGTGGCCTGGGAGTCTTTATGTTTATGAAGCTCCTCCCTCAACAGGAAGAGTCACTGCAGGTGACCCGGGAGCCACACACTGAAAGATGCTGGCAGTTGGGGTCAGGAACCCTGGGATATGGCTCAGGGTCCACCGAGAATAGCAGGGATGGAGGGGCAGCCTGTGTAGGCATGTGGATGTGGTCTGCTCAGATTTGGTAAAAGGTTTATTATAAGACAAGCCTGTGGCTGGCACACAGCAATGACTCAAGAAGCTGCAGCTTTTTGTGCTGTTAAAACCTTGCTGACCAATTATTAATTGAACCAAACATGGTTTTTGTGAGCTCACTCACTAAATCCTCCAACATGAAGTGGGACTGTTAACATTTTCCCATTTTACAGATGGGAAAACTGAGGCTCAGAGCTGTGAAAACCCTTAGAAGGATCACCCAGTGAGATGTCCACCGCTATACACTTGCCAGGGGCAGGAGCTGCCTCCCTTGAGGGTCTGAGAGCTGCGTCTGAGTTCTGAGCACCTGTTTTCTCTGTCACATGGGACTCATAGAGTCTTCCTTGCCATGGCAGTAGGACTATGATTTAAGGGTTTAACAAGATAACAAGAAAAATGGTTTGAAAATGCTAAGCAAGGAAAGAACAGCATTCTGAAGTCAGTGATCATAAACACCGTAGCTTCTTGGGCAGCTGCTGTCTGCCAGGCATGGGCTAGAGGTTTTGCCTTCTATTGGATATTTCCTTTTATTGTGATAAAATGCACACAACATAAAACTTGTCCTCTTAACCATTTTAAAGTATACAATTCCACGCATTATGTACCTTCGTGATGTTATGCACCTGCTACCACCATCCAGTTATAGAACTTTTTCATCACTATAAAACCACACGCCCACACCCTTTAGCTGTCACTACTCAGTCTCCTTCCCTGGCCCTTGGAAACCATCAGGCTCCTTCTGGCTCTGTGCATTTGCTTGTTCTGGGTATTCCATATAAATGAGATCACACGATATTTGTCCTGCTGTGTCTGGCTCCTTTCACGGAGCATAAAGGTTGACAGGGGTCAACCTTAAAAACACGGAATCAGCTCTTCATTCCTTCTTACGGTTGAATGATACTCTGTACGAGTGTATACACACCATGTTTTGTTTATCCGTTTGTCCATGGATGGACATTTCGGTTGATATTAGATATTTTACCGGCTGTATACCGACCACATCTACGTATTTATATATTGGATCTCTTGGACTGCCTGAAGTAGACCCTATCGGGCAGGCACTGTTGTGATTTTACAGGGGAAGCCTTTGTGACTCAGAGAGTTGAAGTGTCTTGCCTGAGGTCACACAGTAGGGAGGTGGCAGATACAGGACTCAAAACCATAGCTGACCCTGGAGCCCCAGCAGCCTTAGCTGTGTGTGTCTCTCCTGTGGCTCTCAGGGCCTCACGTGACGCTGCAGTGATGGTGCCACAGATCAAACATGGCTGTAGTCCACTGGAATCATCTCAAGATTATTTTTAAAAAGGTCCAGTTCTTAGGCCATTTAAGTCAGACTCTCTAGGATAGCTAGAGATTGGTCCCTTATCAGATGACATCCAGCCATGTCTGGAGACCATTTTGGTTGTCACCAGTAGGGGGTGGGGTGCTTCTAGCATCTGGGGGGTAGAAACCAGGGATGCTCGTGACCACGGTACAGTGCATAGGGTGGCCCCCCATGACAAAAAATAATCCATCCCCAAATGTCATCATTGGGGTTAGGGGTAGCTCCTGCCTGCCTGAGTAGGACTTAGCATCTCAATGTGCAGTGAGATGCTTGTTAAACTGCAAGTTGGGCATGGCAGGTGCAGGCCTGAGCCTGAGATACTGCACTTCTAACAAGTGTGGCTGACACCCTGCCTGGAGATTTGAGTTCTCAGACGGCAACAGAGAAAGGCTTATCGGAAGCTGGGTGGGACTCTCTTTGTTTTCTCTTTTCTATCTCTTTAAATTTTCATTGAAACACAGAGTTTTCCTTCAGGTAAAGAGTAGGAAACGCAAGCTTGACAAAGGTGGAAATCAGCTGGTTGCTGGAGATTGACGATGGAGAAGCAGTGAGTTTGCTCTGGGAAGTAGAGGAGATGTGTTCGCAGCAGTGCACAGGGCAGCCGGCCCAGCGGCCTCCACTCCTGGGCCCCACTGGCTGCAAGCCCTTGGCTGGCTTGCCCAGTAGCGATGACTCAGTCTTTCCGTCTGTAAAATGGGAGGACTGGATTTTGCCACCTTCCCACCCATTTCCAGGGCCAGAAGCCCCCTGCAGCTCCTCACCTTCATCAAAGGCAGATCTTAAAAGCTGGGACCTGCAGCTGCTGTTTTCACTGCTAATAAATCTCCTTTTGTGGCAACTCAATTAGAAAGTCATTACAAAGCTCCAATATTGAAAGAAAGGATTAATAACCCAGCCCATGTGGGAGAAATTAGCAACTTCTGTGAAGAGGCCTTCCTAGTGTATGCTTGTAGCTGGCAGTGCTTGGAACAGCGCTGGCTGGTGGGTCTCTGGGAACAGGGAGAGCCTGGGCCCCTCCAGGGAGGGGAGCCCCGTCAGGGAGATTGCTGCAAGTTGCTAAGTTGTGCTTTCAAGGTGAAGTGTCTGGAAGCCTCTGGCTGGTGCTCCGTAGACTCCTGACATGTTGCCAAGTACATCCTCACTCCATCCACGTGGCCCCAGCAGATGGAGGCCCAGGCAGGGCAGGAAGAAAGGGTTAGGATTGGGCCTTGGGCTTCACGCGGCTGCTGCCTAGGCTCCCGGATGAGGAGGTCCACAGGCCCCTGGCATGGAAAGGGCTGGCCCTCCGCCCAGTTCTCTGGGCTCCGGGAGGGATGCCAGGAGCACGGACTGACTCACGGGGGGAGGGCCGGCCTCTTGGCCCATGCTTGAAGGCGAGGCCTGGGGAGGCGGGGCCCTGGCTGTGGCTGTGCCCTGCTTCTCACCTGCCCAGGGAGGGTGGCTGGAGAGGGTCTTCGTTCTTTCCTGCAGCCTGCCTTCTGGAATAATCACTGGCTGACTAGATTGGCTAAGAGACTTGGCTTTAGAGCTAGAGAACCTTGCTTTTGAGGGCTCAAATATAAGCTTTACCATATACCCTTGGCCAAGTGGTGACCTGACTTCTCTTAGCTTTCCTTTTCTCCCCAGTCAAATGTGAATCAGTTTAATGCTTCCTTCCTCTGAGGCTTGCTGTGTGCATTCAAACATAGCGTTCTGGTTCAGTGCTCAATGTGGGCTGTTCCTCTCTCTGTCATTCCTTGTAGGTAGCAGATTCAGAGGTAGATAAAGTGATACTGAGAATGCACATTGAGATATGTCTGTCCAGCCATCCACCCACCCACTCCTGAGTCTTTTCTCTGAGTCCTGAGCACTGTTTCCACCACCTCCCTCCTGGGGTTTACATTCTAGTGGGGGACGATAAGCCAGTAACTATGAACTACAGCGTGAAAGTGAAATTCCATAGAAATGAATTCTATGTGAAATTTCTATGGAAAGAGGTAAAGTAGGATAAAGGTGATAGAAAGAAAGAGACAGGGTGGGTACTGCTGTTTTCCCTGTGGGTTAAGGAAGCCTCTCAGAGGGGGTGACATCTGAGTAGCAATTGCAAAAAACGAGGAGGGCAGCCATATGGGTGACAGGAAAGAGAGGCGCTGGCTAGTGGGGACACTAGGGTGGACAGTGAGGCTGTCCTAGAAGTGCGGCTGGAGCAGAGTGGCCTTAAGACCACGTGAAAGGTCACGAATGAATTTCAGCCATGCCTAAACCCTGCAGGACCCGGGCCCCAGCTTTGGCCCGCACGATGCCTTCGAGTTTTGGCTGACATCAAATACTCGAGGAGTGGAGGGTACACTTTATCAAAAAGAAACATCTTGGGAAAAAATTGATTGGCCCGTGCTTTCATAGAAAAATGAAATGTCAAATTCTCATTCACTGGTCTTCCCTAGAAGGAGAACAGGCACCTGTTTCTTTCTTTCTTTCTTTTTTTTTTTTTTTGTAGAGACAGAGTCTCACCTTGGTAGAGTGCCGTGGCATCACACAGCTCACAGCAACCTCCAGCTCCTGGGCTTAAGCGATTCTCTTGCCTCAGCCTCCCGAGTAGCTGGGACTACAGCCCAGCTATTTTTTTGTTGCAGTTTGGCCAGGGCTGGGTTTGAACCCGCCACCCTCGGCATATGGGGCCAGCACCCTACTCACTGAGCCACAGGCGCCACCTCAGGCACCTGTTTCTTAACTCATAAATACAAAACATGTTGTTAGAAGGAAATTAGCTCACATAAATTAGGGCACTTTTACAAGGACATTAACGTTTGCAGGGTCACTGGTTGTCAGGAGTGATGGTTCCACTTTTCAATGACAACAGGTGACACATGTGGGCAGACAGTGTTGTATCTCATAATTGTGAAATCAGACTGCCTCTGTCAAGCAGACATCTGCCCTCATCACAGTGACTTCTCTCTCTGTCCCTCTCTTGCCCTCAGCCCAGCGATCCGCCCACGAGCTGCCCATGGTGGAGAGACAAGACACCGACAGCTGCCTTGTGTACGGGGGCCAGCAGATGATTCTCACAGGGCAGAACTTTACTGCCGAGTCCAAAGTTGTGTTTATGGAGAAGACCACAGGTCAGTGGGTTTTCAGCAGCCATGCCAAAGTTTTTCTGACTCACCGGGGGGTGAGTCTTTCTTTTCTACACAACCCTGATTTAAGGGGTAGATCCCACCGTGTAGAGTTTTATACCCTGCTATTTTTACTCATGTGTCTTCAGAGATTATGAAGGTCATCTTGCTCGCCATTGCCTGAATGTGCCATCTTGTATGTTAACTGATGTTAGGTTGTTTTGATTAGCCCTCCACCCTTAAATTCCCCCCCCCCCCCCAATATTATTTTGTTCACACAGAGGAGCAAATGTTTTAACTATTTTCCTATCGTAAGAAGGGAGGCCAGACAGTGTGATGATTAAGTGTACAGGCTCTGGCCTTGGGTGTCTTGAATTTAGATCCTGCCTTTGCTACTTGGTTGCTCTGTGATCTCAGGCAAATTCCCCAACCTTTCTGTGGCTTGATTTCTTCACGTGTCTAAGGATAATAACAAGAGTTATTACCCCCTGGGACTGTCGTGATGATTAAATGAGCTGAGACATGTTAAGTAATTATAACGGCACCAGGTCTAGCATTAGCCAATAAACATTGGCTACTTGTACTTTGATTGTAAGTAGCACTGCAGTTAATCTTATACTTTTAGGATTAATTAATCTTGGTATACATGCATCTGTCTAACTTTTTTTTGTTAGGGTTTATTTCTCAGCAGTGGAATTTTGGACAGGTGTTTTGAGGGCTTTGAATACAAATTGCTAAATTATCTTCTGGAAATATATAAATTGAAACTTCTACCTTATCAGTAATCATTTCACCCCATCCAAGATACCATATTTTTAACATTAAAAATATCATTGTGGAATTAGTATTTCTTTGTACTTTTCATTGGTTGGCTATGAGAGGTTTAGTGTTTTTATTTCTTGCTCATGTGTATTCTTTCTTTGGCATTCTATCTGCTAATGTCTTTTTCCAGTGGGGATGTGGTAAAAAGACATAGATCTGAAGTCGGAAAGTATCAGGTTAAGCAAGTATTGATGAAATGTGTTGTTATAGGGCAATTAGTTCAAATGACTTAGGGTAGTTTTGGATGCTAGACCTAATTTTTTTTTTTTTAATAGTCATGATTGCAGCAGGTTAATTCAAAAGGGTGTCGAAGTTTGCTGATTTATTTCTATTATCCTTAGGATGATGCGGAGAATGTGACAGGCAGGTTGTCCTGTTGTAATGGTTGTGCACTAAGCAACAGTGCCTCCTTTGAGGTCTCCCATCCAAACTGGATGCATTGTTGGTCTATATGTTACCAAGACAACTTCTGAAGGTGGAAGCAGAGTGTCTTAGGAAAGGAGTTGTTGGGGTCCCTTTGTGCGTGCCACTTATCAGGGCCCGAGACCGGTTGGTCTCCAGCCCCAGCCTATCTAGCTGTGTTCCAGACATTGATGCTATGCTGTTATCTCACTCAGGAACAATTGCTCTTAGCTGCTTGAGGGCTTTTTACCTTAGCTGAAGGCAGAGAGAGAGAGAGTCTTTGAGAGAGTAAAGCAGTCTTCTTAGAAAGATAGATCTTAGTCTTTAGCAGAGCTTAGTGATCTTCAGCAGAGAGACGCCGTGCTGGCCTTCTGCAGGCAGGAGAAGCGACAGTCAGAGTAAGCGAGTCCGTGATAGAATGTGCATGCTCCCAACTGCCTGCTCCTCCACCCTAATATAAGGTTGATCTCGTGCCTCTCAACGCTATAGGTGCAGAGACTGCCAATTCACCACTGCTCTCATCTCGTGAGCTCTCATGCTTGTTAGGAGAGCTAACTCTCTCTCCATGCCCTTTCCACCAAGGTGTTCCATTGTTGAGCTATACAGGTATTTCTAATAACTCTCACTCCTCCTAGCCATAGGCTATACGGGCTGCTACAAGGAGTGCTTTTTCTCAACTCAGAGGCTCCTTTTGGGGTGGACTGGTCCTGTGACCATACTTTGAAAGTATGACAGGGGCAGAATTTATTTTAAAGCCAGGTCCTGGCTAAGGGCATTGTCTTGGGAGCTGTCAATGATATGGTCCAGCCAAAGACTCTGAGCTTCCAGGATGGCCTCTACTGTGAACTGCTACAGCAGGAGGAGGAGAACTGGGGAGCGTGGTGCCCTGGAGACCAAGGGAAGGGGTCAGGAGAGGCACATGCAACAGAGACCAAGAAGCTTGAGGTTGGTGGCATGAGAGACCAAGGAGTGATGGGCGATTTGAATAACACCGCACCCAGGTGGCAGTGAGTGCAGGAGGAATGTTGGCTGACAGATGGGAGGTGATGAATGGAGAGTCTATACCAGAGGGCAGTCACTCACGGCCGCGTTCTCAGCCTCGGCATTATTAACATTTTGGCGGTGGGGGTAGGGGGCTGCCCTGTGCACTGTAAAATGTGTGGCAGCATCCCTGACCCTCTAGTAGCACTTCCCAAGTTATGATGACCAAGAATGTCTCTGGAGTTCGCCAGATGTGCCCTGGAAGAGAAATTGCCCAGATCAAGAACCAATAGTTTAACCTCTATCGTTCAGAGAGGTTATGAGGGAGGGATCAGAAGAATCTGAGGAAGCATCAGAATCAGGTTGATCTTAAACCCTCCTGTGCCTGTGATTCTCACCTGCACAGACGTAGCCTGTTGCTTGTCGGACACCAGCCCATCTCCGCTGAGAGGTCCTGCAAAGGGGGAGCCAAGCAGGACTGGACTTCGCCTCCTTTGCCCTGGTGGGGCTCACCCAGTGAACACAGGGCTCTGTTGACTGAGTAATCCTGTTTCTACTGACATCTTTTTGTATATATACTTTTAACCCTATTTTTAAATAGCAATACATTTATTCAGATATTGAATATTCTTTGAGAACCTGATTTTCAGTGATGTACTGCATTCTATCATAAGGTCTTACAGTGCTGATTTTAACCCTTCCCTTTTTATTGGACATTGGGCTGCTTCCAACTTCATGCTATCATAAGCGGCTCAGTGATAAGATCCTTTGAATTCCAGAAGTCAGCTGGGTAACACCTCATGCTCTTGAGTCAGGCAGCTTGTGTTAGTAAACCTTCCTGGGCAGAGTTCTTTCATCTGTGTGATGAGGATGGTCACAGTCCCACCTCACCGAGTGGTCGTGAAATTGAGAGTTCACCTATGTTAAATTTTATAACAGTAAATTAGTGTGATAACTGTAAATTAGTTAGCACATATAAATGTTAGCTCATACTGTTTATTATTCCTGTTGCCTACACTTAAGGTTTTTGGGTGGTGTAATGGAATCGAGAGACATGTGTCTATTTTTAAAAGTATCTTAGTACACTTTTGGGGAGGCTTACTTTTCAGATGGTGGCCAGCATAAATACTCTGTGTACCAAGAATTTGCTAGGCTCTCTTAAATTAGAGAGCAAATTCATGTGGCTAGAGTAGAGGCTGGTCAACACTGGGAAGTATATTTGGATGAATATGCATACTCCAGAACAGAAGAATTCTTCCAGTGCCAGATAGAGACATGGTATTGGTTTGGTCTGGTCCTGGGTAAGGTAATAGGGAGCCAGAGTGGGTTCTTGAGCAGGGGAGTGGCATGAAATGTAAATAACCAAGTAAGCATAGCATCAACTGCTTTGATGTATCTTCAGTACAAGGAAAGCATCCTGCTGGCCTTCTATTGACTTTCACAAGAAACAAACAACTTCAAAGCATCATTTTGGCAGAAGGGAATTCTCTGATAAGGTATAAACATTTGTGACTCACATCCAGGTTGACAGAGCCTATGCAGGGGCTATGGAACTGTACAGGGGGAGGGTTTGAGGCTGGATCCCACCAAGTTCCTTCTGGAGTTAGGAGCCAGCCCCCTTTCAAGTGTTCTGGGAGCTTAATTACGTTGAAGCTACCCAAAGGCATCAATTAAAGATTTGCTGAATGAATGAACAAACTAGTGAATGGCATTGTACTGACTAGCTTCCATTCTAGGTTTCAGAAGAAATTTTGCATGTTTACCTCTTGAAGGAAGGAAAACACAGAGCCTTTGAAAAATTGAGTGCTCAGGAGAGTAATAATACCAGCTCCCATCAGCGAGTGCAATCTGTGGGCAGAGCCCTGAACCCCCTATCGACCTTATTCTTCCATTTAACCTGGCATGCCCAGGAGGCAGACGGTTAGGGTTGGAGAAATCAAGAAACTCATCCATAGACAGTATCCAGCATTGTCCTGTTGTTTGGCCTCTGTGGAAACCTTGGTTTCCCTCTCAGGGAGTAAGTCCTTCCCCCTTGGAGTTAAGAGCATCAGTGACCAGTAGCACTTGGGGCGTAGCATGTGGTCCCTAAATGTTTGGCGTTGTTGTTGTGTCTCCCAAAATTATCATTGCTCACGCCATAGTCATTGTTTGTTGATGCCTACTGCTCTAGGTGCTGGACTGGGCTGGGCTCTTGCATTTAATAGCTGTGTGGTCCTGGGTAAGTCACTCCACCTCTCTGAGCCAACATTTCCTCTTGTGTAAAATACAGATGATTTACTTCTCTTGGGAGGTAAGAAGATTAAATTGAGACCATACAGATTAGGCTGTTTGCATAGGGCTTGGCACATTGAAAATACTTATTAAATATTAGCTTTTTTATTATTAACATTACATTTTGGCTGTGAAAGGACAAAGATGAGTAAGATTTTATCTCGTGGAACCAAAGACAAAACAATTAAAGACATTAAAAAAATAAGTAATAATAAATACTGTGTTCCAGGCCTTGTTCTAAGCACTCGATATGATTGCTCATGACAGCCCTATGCGATAGATTACTATTCTCCCGATATTACCAATGAGAAACTGAGCACAGAGAGGTTGAGTAAGTTAGTGGAGATCACACAGTTGGTAAAGGTAAATGATAGGCTTTGATCCCAGGCAGCCTGGCTCCAGAGTACACACCTTGAGCCATTAGCTATCCTTCTTTTAAAAAGCTTAGAATAGGTTAATTTGCCTGAAGACCCTTCACGGGCCCTGAACCACAGACTTGAACCATTTGGTGGTGACAGAGACTCCTGAATCTGCCTTGAGTTTCTGCCTAACTAAAGAGTCTCAGTGAATGCAGTTTCTGGATTGATGACAATTGACTAGCAGGGGCATCTGAGACGCCTTTGGCAGCAGTGGTGGTCTCCGCAGGGGGTCCCTGGCTCCAGCAGCTCCCACAGAGGGGGCTCCCCTTGCATTTGCAGGGAGCTGGTCCTGCTCTTTTGACCCAAGAGCGCACCTCCCAGCTGGGCCGCCTTCTGCAGGGGGAATCCCTGTTGCTCAACTTCTTTTTTCCAAAACTCATCCCGTTCCCATCTCCATGGACAGTTTGGCCAGCAAGGGCGCTGTGGGGCGGGGCGGAACAGTTGAAGTTTTCCAAGGAAGGGGAATCCCAGCTGCTTGTTACATTAAGGAAAGGTGACAGCCTCCTGGGCTAATCTTAGCCCCGTGTTTGGTCATCGGCACCACCAGCTCCAAAGTTCTTTTTATAGCTGTCAACTAAAATGGAATTGGCATTTCCACTCCAGCAAGATGACAAATTGGAGAACAGTGGAAAAACAGTAGGAGAGGGGCAGCGTGGTATTTCTTAAGTTAGAAAAGCTCAGTGTTTTGGAAAATGGCATCTTATTTATAGCAGCAGGAATACTAATAATTATTATATAATTTGTATTGCTATTTTTACTTATTTTTGTGAGCTGCAAGAGCTTGTGTGATCTGGCCCTTGCCCATCTCTCTGATCTCAGCTTCTAACACTCTTCCCCCTTCACTTGGCCATAGCAACAGCTGGCTCCCCTGGTGTCCTTGACCACCCCAAGCTCATTCCTGTCTCAGCATCTTCGGTCTTGCCCTTTGCTCTTAGAATGTTCTTTCTTTACATGGCTGCTCCTGTGCCAGTCTTAGCTCCAAGTCACTTTTTCAGTGGGGCCCAAGTCATTCTGCCTCCCCTGTACCTTGTTATCTACTGTCCCATTGCCCTGATCTGCCTTCTTGGTAGCTCTTAGCACTACTGAAATTATCTCACGTGTTTATTCATTTGTCATCTGGTCTCCCACGCTAGACTCCTGATTCCTTGACAGCAGTGTGCTGCTGTCCCCTCAGCGTCAGGAGTGGACCCGGGCACACAGTAGGTTGCTCATTCATTTTGTCGAATAAATGTGTCATCTCCATCAGTTGTCGCTCCAGCCCTGAGAGGCAGAGGTGGCATGATCCCCATTTTACAGATTCAGAAACTAAGGCTCAGAGACTTCAAGTCATGGGCCCAGGTCAGTGCACAGCTGGTGACACAGCTGGAACCCCAAGGCAGCATTTCTTGTAGACTCTGGAGTAATTCTTCTAGTCATGTCAAAGAGGACAAAGGGAAACCAAACAGAACAATTTCGGGTCGCCTACTTATCATTCGTAGTAATTGCAGAAAAGCCATTTATATGTTCTCTGAATTTTAAGAAATGTGTAGCCCTCCAGGCAAAGTTCACTCTGAGAAGTTCAGGCTGTTCCTAACTTCAACGGGAACCCTGGCCCCCAGCCACAGGCGGAGTCGGGGGTCCCAGCAAAACATTGCAAAACAGGAAAAAATCTAAGGACACAAAAATAAAAGTGGTGTGGCAGCGGAAACGGTGTTGCCATGGCTCTGAGAGACTCTCTGCGCCTGGGTGGGATCCAATGTTTTGGAAGGTTCCTCCACATGACACAGGGTTTTGGAATTTTTCAGCTGGTAAATCCTTCTTAATTCAGGCCCCCGGCCTCAGCCAAGGAGCTCCCTGGCTCTGTCTGTCCCGCGGGGGCGTAGGTTGGAAACTGGCCTGCTTTGGATTACTCAGCTTCGAAACTTAAGATTGTTTGAAGAGAAAATTTTGTTTTGTTTTGTTGGACAATTTTCTTGGAACAAGTCTGATGGCAAAGGCTCCCATCACCTGTCGAGAGGGCAAATTAATTTTTTAGAAAGGAGGCGTGGGTGGTGGAATTCCCTCTTTCCCACTGAGTCATCATATCCTGATATGAGTCATTTTATTACTTGGAGGTCCCCACAGGTTGTATTTTGAGCTGTGTTTAATAAATATAAATGCATGTGCTTAAAATAATTTTTTTTTTCTAAATATTTTTCCATGAATTAGTATCTTGGAAAGAATTGGAACCACCTTCGAAAAGCTGCACCTCTTCCTCCCACCTGTTTATCTCCCTAGGTTGGCTGTGGCGGGTGTGGTGGTCTCTGAAACAATAGGCCTGATAGGGGAGTCTCTCTAGCTTGGCTTTCCTCTGGGAAATGTCTGACTCCAAGATGGGCTGGGGAATGACTCAGACTCTCAGACCTTTGCCCTTGGTGACTCAGGTCCCTGGTGTCATCGGCCCCCTGGGCTGGAGCCCACCATTTACCTGCCGCTTGGCTGGAACACGAAGCTCCCCTCCAAAGATAGGGCCAGACTGCCATGCCAGCATCCCTCTGGGGATAGAGAAAATGGTTTCATTTTCAGAAAACTAAGTATCTGGCTGAACTTGGGTCCCCTTGCATTGAAGAACAGACTTCCAACTAAGAGAATCCTACAGTTCATTCTGTTTGGATAATGGTTGAAAGAAAACCCAGAGAAACCCCACTGGGTTTCCACTTTCAGAACATGTCCTTGTTGCCAAAGGCCTTTGTGTCAATCTCAGTTTGGAGGCTGGATTTGGGATCTTCCTCTCTCAGACTTGGCCTGAAACCTGCGTGGGCCTCACACTGTACCTGGGTACTTAGATTCCCCCACCTTAAAATGGAATTGTTGGTGTTTTAGCAATAGAAAGAGATCAAGAAACTGAAAGTGCTGGGGGAAATGTCAGCTGCCCTTCTCTGTGTACTCTGGAAGGCAGAGCCGTGCTGGTTTCTCATCTAGAAGAGTCCAGCCCGGCACAGGTGAATCTCTCTTCACCCATCACTGACCGTCAGACTCCGGGAATCCTGACCTGACAGCTGGAGGGAGCTGGACCGATGCCATCTCCCTCCCCTCCCCCATTGTACAGATGGGGAAGCTGAGTCACACAGTGCGGTTGGCAGACTTCCTTGAGGTGACAGAGCTCGTCAATGCAGGGCCAGGCCTGAAACCCCAATTTCCTGGTTCCCAGAGCAACTGGCTATCTGAAATGGCTGGTGTGGGGACTGTTTATAGTACCATTGGCTGATCACCAAGAGGGGTCCCACCTGGCGTAGGGCAAGAGAGGAACTGAGATCTGGCTCCTGCAAAGCTGACCTTCTGCCTCTGCTGCACCCACCCAACCCCCAGTGCTTCTGGGTTTGTCCCCCAGAAGCACCTACTATATGCCTGAACACTTACCATGTATTCTCCATGCCAGACACTGAGGACACATGACAGATGAGGTCCCTGCCCTTGAGAGTGGACAGTCTCAAGCTGGTTTATGAGTAGGCACTTTGAGATGCGGGAAAATACTATGAAGACAGTGAAACCAGGTCACAGGAGAGAGAGAGTGAGTGAAGGATCTGGAATTAGGAAACACTAGGATGCTCACTTAAATTCAAATCTCAAACACATGGTGAGTTTCTGGTACTAGTGTAAGTATGTCCCATGCAATGGCAAGGAACTTGTAAGTAAGAAAGTATTCATTGGGAAATTGACTTTGGATGGGCTGCCTTGTGTTTTCATGGGTTAAATTGGGTAATCCTGCATACAGTGTTCAGGGAGGGCTTCCCTGAGGAGGTGGCTTTGAGCAGAGCCCTAGAGGCAGCAGGTAGGAGAGAGCTATGAGGACTGCCAGAAGGCGTCAGAGGGAGGAGGAACCACCCAGGGCAGGGCCCCAGCACGGAGATAAGCTTAGGGCCTTTGAGGAACCGAAAGCTGCAGACCAGGGCAGCTGAAGCACTGTGAGCGAGGGCGGAGCCTGGAGAGGGGCCGGGGGTGGGCAGACTGTGCTGGGCCTTCAGGCCTGCCCAGGAATGTGGTTTTTAATCCCAAAGCAACATGCAGTTAGCTGTTGGAGGTTTCCAAGCAGGGGCGTGGCACCATCCGATTGAAGCGTCTTAGAGTGCTGCGGTGACCTGTATGAAGACTGGATGTTGGGAGGGGGCAGTGCCAGCAGCAGCTGCGAGGCCAAGGAGCGGCTGCTGCCATCTTCCAGGGTGGGGCCCGCCCACCGAGGAAGTTGGGGAAGGGGGCAGGAGAGAGGCAAGACTTGTGATTCAAGGGACTGCTGTCAAGATCCAAGTCAGTCCACTAGGATGGCGTCACCACTGTGCACAGGTGAGATCTGAGCTGAGGAGCATTCCCGGACCCCGTGTCTGCTGGCCTCATTAAGCCTGCTTTTCCACGGAGGACACATTTTCCTGCTAGTTAGCAGTTGTAAAGAGCAGACTGAAATGACTTCAACCATTTTTATTTGGCTAATTTTTAGAAGCAGGGCCGGGACTGGGAAGCCTCATGCACGGTTTCTTAACACAAGCTGACACTTAGGTTTCTTCCCCTATGGCATGCTCACAGTGTGAGTGAGGACAGGTTTGCCTTCCTCCTGATGAGAGCCTGCTCCCTTCTCCTGGACTGCTGACACCAGCCTCCGGCTCATCCAGGCTGACTGCTAAGGCTCCAGCCCCAACCCAAGACTGACTGAGGCCTCCTGCATGCTCTGTGCCCTGGTAATAGTTAAAGAGCTGCCCACAAAGGAAGACCCTTACACCCACCGATGAGTGGGATTGTCCATTAGCAAATGCGCTAGCTGCCCATGCGTCTTCTTTGTGTGTTCCGGTGGGGTTTCCATCTTCAGCCGGTGCTTCGGGGAAGTCAGAACAAAGGCTCTACTGCTCACTTTGTCGTGCCCCCGCCCCATTTTTCTTCCTTGCGGAATCTTGCTAAGCCTTCTCTAGACCCAAGCCCTTGTCCCAAAGTGGCCGGCTCCTCTCTTCCTCTCTAAGACTTGGAAGGGCCTGTTTCACACTGGCTGCCAGGCCCTGTTAATTTTGGATGGGGGAAGTTTGCCCGAACATCTGTTGAAAAGACCGAGGTCCTTTATTTCATCTCAGCCCAGGGCAGCAGAAGCACACTTGGTCTTCTGGGTCCTATTCCGTGTGGGCAAGTCTTCCCAGAGTCCTGGACCCAGGCTGTGGGTTGGGAGGTGGGTTATGCAGAGCTCCTGGTCCATGGCACCGAAAGCCCCTCTACTCTGAGCTCCTCTGATGTGCTTGATCCTTATCTGTACCCTATGCCAGCTCCACCCTCATTAGACAATTTCCACAAAGGATTCCTCAGTTTCCTCAATAAGGGCTCAGTGATTCCTCCTTTAAGGTCCTCTTGCTGGAGAGATCAGTCGCCCTGCCTGTGGGCCACACACTGGGAATCTTGAGGTCAGTTTGTTCATTTATTCAGCCAATATTTATTTATTTATTTTTGAGACAGAGTTTCACTTCCTCACCCTCAGTAGAGTGCCATGGCGTCACAGCTCACAGCAACCTTAAACTCTTGGGCTCGAGCAATTTTCTTGCCTCAGCCTCCTGAGTAGCTGGGACTACAGGCGCCCGCCACAATGCCCAGCTATTTTTACAGGCGGGGGTCTAGCTATGGCTCAGGCTGGTCTTGACCCTGTGAGCTCAGGCAATCTACCCACTCAGCCTCCCAAGTGCTGGGATTACAGGTGTGAGCCTCTGTGCCTGGTTCAGCCAGTATTTATTGAGCAACTATTACGTGCCAGACGCTGACATACAGGGGTAAAGCAGAGAATGGGATTGGTGGCCATCTGCTTTTGGGCCACTCACAGCCTGAGGGGTGGGAGGTGGAAAATCAATAGGCAACTAACACAGGGCCAGAGAGTGGATGCGAGGAGTAGAAAATTACAGGGGACGGTTCAGGGGAATATCCCTCAGCTGGAGCTGAAGGATGGGAAGGGTCAAGTTGTGGGACGTCCTGAGAAGAGCTGTCCGGAGGTGGAGACAGCAAGTTCTAGACCTGAAGGTAGGTGGGCATGGCTGTAGGAGGGGTAGAGAAGGCCAGTTTGGCTCAGCCCAGCTGCCAGAGGAAGCTAGGGAGGGTCCTCATCCCAGGAGAAGTGAGGAACCTTAGTTTCCTTCTTGGGTCCCTGGGGCCTTGAGTATCAGGCCCTGCCTCCTTGGCTCGAGGCCCCTTGAGGGCAGGAAGTTTGTGTGTGGCTCATCTGATGGCCCCCAACATGGGGCCCTCTATGCAGCAAGGGCTGAATTAGCGGGTGGTCTGTGCCCAGCCTCCATCTAAGATTGTGGCCCCAGAGGGCTCCGGAGAAACAGCCAAGTAAATAGATAGTTGCAATATGTTGTTCTCACGGGAAAAACGCTTTATTAAAAAATAAGTAAAAATGCAAACAAATCAAAGTCACCCATCATGCTGCATGTTTATTGAATCAGTGAAGAGAGACTTGAAGATCTCAGCTCGCCTGTCCAGGCCCAGCCCGGTCAGCATGGACACAGGGGTAGCTTGAGGTACTGTTCCCTACATTCAGACAGACCTATTCATAGTCCCTAATAATAAAGGACATCATGCTGTCCACACTGGTCTCCAGCACATTAAAAAAAAAAAAAAAAATCTACTTTTCAACATAACAAGGACATGTTTCCAGTTCAGAAAATATACATCTACTTTACTTTAAGGGCTGTCTAGTATTCTAATACCTAATATATCTGATATTCTGTACCAGTGAAGGATGGCCCATAACTAATCCAACCAATCCCCTCTCAATGAATACTTTTTATGGCCATTTTATTTAGTTGCCATGAGAAATGTAACACAATGCAAATGAAACAAAAAACTTTGATCCCCTGTAAAATACTTGGCTCAGGTTGGACATCCAATTCATTTTCCTAGAATCAGACCAATGTGACACTCCAACTTCTAAAATAATAATGACAGCAGTGCTAATTATGGGCTGGGCATTTGCTAAGCATTTCACATACGCTATCTATTTTAATTCTCACCACAATTCTTTGAGGTCCGTGATATTAACTTTACTATCTTGCCAAAGAGCAAACTTGAGACACAGGATAAGCTGCCACTCAGCGGCCACACAGCTGATAAACGGCAGAGAGGACTTGCATCTGGGCAGAGCGAGGTCAGGCTGAGAGAACCCCACTAGCATTTCTTTTAAATTCCACTGCCTCGTGAGAGTGCGGCTCAGAGGGTGGGGTGAGCGTGTTCTCCCAGAGAAGCCCTAGGACCTGTGCACCAGCCTCAGGGGGAGGGAGAAAGAGCCCAGGAAAATGGCCTTGAGGTGTTCTGCAAAAAAAGCACACTTCCCTTAGAGACTAGCTTCCTGGAGTGTGTCATCCACGTGCTGCGTGAAATCGAGAAGGACACTGGCTGTGGGCTTTCACTTCCCGTTGGGGACTTGTTGGTCCAGAACTGAGTATAGACCCCACATGAATGCACAGGCCGGGCTGGGTCCCTGAAGCTGCCCTTGACCTGCTGATACCTAAAAGTGCACAAGAGAAGGAAGATGAGCTCTTGGCTGTAGCCCATGGGTTAGGTGTTGATAATCTTATTTTACTAAGCCAGCATTCCGTCTCTCCCTCTCTCATTTTTTCCAAGTGAAGGGTGAAAAGACCCATTTTTGAAAAGAAAGAAAACCAGGCAACACACCACCGTCTCACATCAGACACCTTCCCTTTGTAAATTCCCTGCAGCCTGTACTTGCAGCCAGAAATATTAATAATTGCAATCAGAGAATGTTTACTATTTTCTGATTAAAAATGCTCACTTTTTTCCCTTCAAAATTAACACATTATAGAATATATGCAAAAACAAAACAAAACAAACAAAAAAAAACAACCCACAGAGCGATTTATTTATTTTTGAGACAGTCTCCTGTCACCCTGAGTAGAGTGCCGTAGTGTCAATGTAGCTCACAGCAACCTCAAACTCTTGGGCTCAAGCCATCCTCTTGCCTCAGCCTCCCAAGTAGCCGGGACTATAGGCACCTGCCACAGCATCCAGCTATTTTTAGAGATGAGGTCTCACTCTTGCTCAGGCTGGTCTCAAACTCCTGAGCTCAGGTGATCCACGTACCTCGCCCTGCCGGAGTACTAGGATTACAGGCGTGAGCCACTGCGCTCGGCCTCACAAAGTGAAGTTTACATAATCCGTTGCAGCTAGCCATAACGATTAACTTCACTCTGTCTAGCATTTATGCCCTTCCTGTGCCTATTGTTTTGATCCTTGGAATGACCCAGTGAGGTGCGGGGGCTCTGATTATCCCCATATTTTGGATAAGAGGCAGAGAGATGTTTAGTGTCTTATCACACAGATAATTAGGGACCATCAGAGATTTAAAACTGGGTGTGTCTGCTTGGCTTTTAGGGTACATGGGAATGAAATGGCTGAGTGTTGAGTAGCAGAAGGCTCAGGGTTACAGTCAATGTTGTCATGCAAGGTCTGACAGAACACTGGAGGGGGCAGGTGTGGTCCTGTTTGTTCAGGCTGGAGCTTAGGGGAGAGAGGCAGGCAGAGGAGCCGTGCCCATTGGGGCAGGGATCTGAAGCTGCCTGGGTTCAAGTCTGTCTCCCCCACTTCCTCACCAGTGCACTCATCCCTCTGTGCCTGGGTGAGACCTGCTTCCTAGGGCTATCACATGGACAAGATAAGACCTTGTCTGTGAGGGGCTTAGAGGGATGCTTGCCACAAAGCAAATGTACAAAAGAGTTAGGATTAGGAACGGTGCCTGGAGAGGCCTTGGAACAGGGGTAGCAGCCAGGTCACTGAGGCTCTTTGAAGGCCGAGGTGGAGCTTCAGCAGTATCTGGAAGGCACAGGGATACAGAGCAGGCTTTGAGAAGCTCTGTAGGAATCTTCATGGGGTAGGCATAAGCCTGCAAGGATCCAACCCAGGTGGGATCTTTGGCCTCTCAGGCAGTGAGTAGTCTTAGCTCTCTGCGCTAACCTTGAACTTCTGTTTTCGGAAACGTCTCCTTCATTATTGGATCATGCCAGTTCTTGGTAAAGACAATAACTTGGTAACTGTTTACTGTGTGTCTTTGCCCAACCCCCTTCCTTCTCTGGGCCTCACCTTCCTCATCTGATGGTGTTGGGCTGGCTGATTTTTTTTTTTTTTTTTTTTAATTTTAGAGACAGGACCTCTTTCTGTCACCCAGACTAGAGTGCAGGTACCATCTTAGCTCGCTGTAATCTTGAACTCCTGCTCAAGTGATCTTCTCCTCTGTCAGCCTCCCAAGTAGCTGGGACACTATAGGCACATGCCACCATGCCCTGCTGATGTTTTATTTTTTATAGAGATGAAGTCTTGCTCTGTTGCCCAGACTGGTCTCAAATACCTGGGCTGAATCCGAGTTGCTGGGATTACTGGTGTGAGCCACGGCGCCCAGCTCAGGTGGACTGACTTCTAAGAGTGCTCTCAAGGGCCCGTACGCTAGAATTCTATGGCCATTGGGGAAGTTTTGTTTCCTATGTACGCACATCAGAGAAGGGGGAAAGGCGTCCCTCCCATTTCTCTTGGGTCTATCGACCTGGAGACTCTGAACCCCCTTGTTAGTGACACTCTCTTTTGTATTCTCTGCCTTCTCCTGGCACGAGTCAAGGGAGGGAGCTGGGAATGGAAGCTTTACGGACTCTGCTTAATACTTTCTGACCACTTTTCCAGGTCCTTCTTTCTCCCTTTCCTCCCACATGTGAGCTTCTGAACTGGTCCTTTCTTTTCAAAGCAGTGACGCTCCTATGAACAGAAACGGTGCTGTCGGTGGCAGAATTCAGTTCAGCCAAGGAGAGGCTGAGGGTGAGAGTTGGCAATCTAAACACCAGCACGTTGCTGTCTCCTCTGTTCAGTTTTTACTTGATGTTCTGGTTTAGAGCTCATGCTCCTGGTGGTGACTTCCTCTGAGAAGGGGACACAGTGCCTCTGTTGGATGACCTCTGACCTGTCTTTGACAAAGAAATGAGGATTGTTCCAAACTAGTTCTGTCCAGAGCTTTGCACACCGAGAGGACCCAGATCTTGATGACTTTCTGTTCCGACCTTATGTCCAACGAGCCATTTTTTCTTGCTTCCTTTTGAGCAGCATCTGATGTTAGCTTCTAGCATCTTCTTGGCCCCATCAGCAGCCTTTGGAGCCCCTGACAGTTTTGCATGTTCAGTCATGAGATGTTTATTAGGCCCTACAATGTGTTGGATGTGGGGGAGACGGTGGCAGATATAACTTGATCTCTACCACAGGGATTTCACCCTACAGTGAGAGTGAGTTCTTTAACCACCTTGACTCTTCCCTTTTGACATAAGCCATGTCTTCCTGAGTCATTTCAGGAATTGCACCTAACAGAAGTAGGAGGCCAAGCATCGCACACTTAACTGTCACAGGGACTCTGGCTTATTCGTTGCTTGTTCCTTGTTAAGTTCACCTAGATGGCATTGGCTTTGGTAGCGATCACAAGAATTTTTGTTAATTTTTTCCAGGGGGCAAATATCACCCATACTATTACTGAAACTGTTACGTTTCAATCATGCTTGAAATCTAGACTTCTGAGTGAATCTTAGGAACCATGATTATATGGGCTCAAACCTAAGCTATCAGTGAAGATGTTAACAGCCATGCTTAAAACATGGGGAGGGGTTCTTTGGTCAAATATTGAGACCTAGTCTAGCCTCCCTTGAGGAATTACTCTGCACGTGCACAAATTAAAGCCCCTGAGAAGTCCTGCAGGAGAGAAACCCCCTTGACTTTGACTCAGCAGTTTCCAAATGCTTATTAACTTGTAGAATTTTCCCCTTCTCATAAAACCATTTAACATCCTTCAGAATCAGTGTTCCGCAAAACACCCTGGAAATACTTGTGGAAATGATTTGTTTCAGCTGAAAACTACCCAACGGCCAATGTAGGTGGTCAGCTAGAGAAATCAATTATTTGCAAATGCAGGGTTTTGTTTGGCCCTAATTCTTGGCCCCAAACTGGGGGAATATAGCACTCTGCTCCCGGGAAGGAGAGTTTCACTTTTGAGCAAAACCTTTTCATCCATCATCATCGTGACTCACGCGAGAGCCAGGCTGGCTGTTGACGAAAAGGTGGAGGGTGAGCTCCTATGTTTCCAGGCACTCCGGTGGCTGAGACACCGGGTTCCCTCTTAACTTAGGATAGTATATTTAAGCCACTCTTGTTCTCAATTAAGAACCTGAAATAGGGCCCTTATGCCAGGCTTGGCATCTGCTGGCCCTTTTGTAAATAGCCTTTGGTTGAACAAAGTATATAATAAAGTATAATGGACAGAAATACTTTTTCTGGTTGTTGTTGGTTTTTTTTTTTATTTTTTTGTTTATTTTATTTTATTTTTATTTATTTATTTTTTTTACAGTTTTTTGGCCGTGGCTGGGTTTGAACCCGCCACCTCCGGCATATGGGGCCAGCGCCCTACTCCTTTGAGCCACAGGCGCCGCCCTACTTTTTGTTTTTTTAAGAAAGAAAGCTTTATAGACATGCAGAGAAGGAAAGATAACAACAGTAGGATCCTGGGCAATTTCCTTTTTTTTTTTTTTTTTCCAATTTCTCCATCATTGCCTACTTTTCAATTGTCAACATGCCTTCCTTTTGGGAAAAAAATATTCATGTATATATAAATATAAATAATATAAATATATATACACATGTGCATACATGTGTACACACACACCTACTTTACTGAAATGATATAACACGTAAGTGTTGAGTTTTTGTCTTAAATCTTTGGTTTCTAATGGTTCCTTCAAAGTCTGAGCTTTTTTAATTTTTTCCAGATGGGCAGCAAATTTGGGAGATGGAAGCCACGGTGGATAAAGACAAGAGCCAGCCTGTAAGCACGCGGGTGGGATGACTGTCGGCTGCTGAATGTCTGTGACTCCCTGTCACTTTTCCTTTCTTTGCGCTCTGTCCTTCTTTCCTTCCTTCCTTCGTCCCAGTCCCCGGTGTTTGGGCCCTGACAGGTACTCAGTAAGTACATATTGAATCGTCAAGGGAACCAAATCTTTATTGAGCACCAGGTCCTCTGATTTGTAACTGTGACGTCTTAGTGACCTTGACAGAGTGCCTTTCTTCGCTGTCGCTGAAAAGTGACATTCCCCATGAATTAAATTTTACCTGTAAACCTGCAGATGTGGCATGATTCCTGTCAGACAGGAGGATGGAACGTGCTGAGGGTCTGGGTAGAAATTTGGACATGGTTACAGTTAAGTTCATGGCAACTCCTTCTTTTCAGAACATGCTTTTTGTTGAGATCCCTGAATATCGAAACAAGCACATCCGCACATCCGTGAAGGTGAACTTCTACGTCATCAATGGGAAAAGGAAACGAAGTCAGCCTCAGCACTTTACTTACCACCCAGGTAAGGAGTCTCTGCAATGGCTTCTTCAATGTCAAGAGGTGGTACAGGTGTGGGGCTTTGCTCCTAGCTGGGTGCTCTTGAGCAGGTGACTCAATCTCTCTGATCCTCAGTTTCTTCATCTGTTGGATAGCGTCTTCTTTATAAGAGATACAGGAATTAAATGCACATAAAATACTTAGCATAGTGCATAGCAAGCCTATGTCAGTGATATTGACTATTATTATTGCCATTAATGTTTTCCTTCAGGGGAGGGGGAACAGGACAAAGGCACGTGTAAACATAAGAGTGTCGAGCAGCTAAGTGGATGACTTCCGTCCCTGTCTTTGTTTTGATCATGATAGGAGTAAAAAATCCTAAAGTCAAGAATCTTTACTTGACTCCACAATGGGCTGTCACCTGGTGGCCAAGTGGAGTGAGTGGGAGGTGACAGCCTAGGAGGTCTCATTCTCACAGAGTCATTATAGCCCCAAGAAGAAGGGTGACGTATACTATTTTTCATTTATTCATTTGTCCAGATGAAATTTGAGTACAGTCACTGTTCTCAGCTTGTAGACACAGCAGTGAACACAACAGGTTAAAAATCCCTTCCCAAAGGGAACTAACATTCTAGCGGGGGGGTGGGGGGTATTTACTGATAACTATTGCAACATGGGATTCTGATTAGGGCGGC